>REGM01000070.1:243036-284081 GCA_004194415.1 Aurelia aurita
TAACAAAGATTAAAATGACCTCAATCAAACCGACCGGTGTTGTGGATGAAAGCTAGAGTCAACTCAAGAATTTTTCTGTTAAGATCAATAGATAGGTCTTTGTCGCCATACAATAAATATTGCATCAGGACCTTATTTGAAAGGTTGTTATGTCCGAATGGTCGTAATATTGCCAAAACTCCAGCGAGAAGATCACGTCGTTGCATATCAAACGAGGGGCAGAGCAACAAGAAGTGTTCAGTATCCTCAATGCCATCATTTGTAGGGCACATTGGATCTAAAGTATCCCTGAAATTGTGTTGGAATTTATGCAAATTCAGTTTACTGAGACCAACCCTAAGTTGAGTAAGATGGGATAGGCCAATAGGGTCGTGAATACCAAAGACGGGTTTTGCAGGGGGGCGGATTATTGCAAGTAGCTTTTTCTTAAAAGCAGCAACTGAGGGTGCAAGTCTAATCTCGGGATCAAGTTTGTTCCATTCAGATAAGCAATTTGGATAGAAACTAGATTGAAATTTTTCTGTTCTTGTCCTTATTCGTCCGACCACATCCTGGTTGCGAAAAGAATATTGTGACTGCGGAAGTGGTGGGATTGGATCCTTAGTATAACCAGGAGTCAGATTTTTTATGATTTTGTAAAACAGATTAAGTCGTCTACTCCACCTTCGGAGACTTAGTGATTCCCAACCAAGCTCAGCATATACCTTCTCTCGTGATGTCCCCCTCCATGCGCCTGATACAGCTAGAGCAGCAGAGTATTGAACGGATTCTAACTTTTCCATTTGGTTCGGCAAAAAGACGCTGTGACTAAATTCACATACTCTTGCTGGAATGTGGTAAATGACATCCCCATAGTCTAAATGTGGTCGAACATACAGCTTATATAATTCGTTTAAGGTATGCCTGGGCAGATATTTGGAGAGATATTTCAGCATGCCAATGCCCTTTCTTGTTTTAGAGATAACTTCTTTGAGATGACTGGAGAACGAGAGTTTCGAGTCAAGGAACATTCCCAGATGCTTATGTTCATCAACTTCCTTAACTGGTGTGTTATTGATTTGCGCATGCAAATATTAAAATGCATTCGCTCAGCCGATGTCCACGTTTCAGAGCAGTTTCAACGTCACAGTGTTTGACCAATATGATTGGTTTGTTTCAGTGACAACAATAGAGGCAGGTTGGTTCTCAAATTGGAAGTTTGATGTTTTAAAACGGTGTTTGCTCGAACATCTTGGTACGAAAAAGGCGAGGAAATATGTGCGCAGGCATGATAGTTGTTGTTGTTGAACATTGAAATGTTTGGGTGCATAGTCAATAATTTGCACTATGGCGCAAATCTTAAGATAAGGATATCTCTTGTTTTTATTTAAAGAGAAACGAAAAGAAATTCGGAGAAAGTTGCCAGTCGTCAACGTCGACAAATTTTTAAGACTTGTCTGCTGCAACGTTTATTTCTCTGGAGAGCTTTAACTTCCATGTTATCACAACTGGAAATATCAAATATAGAAGTGCAATATCTTGTAAAACGAAATTGTTACTTCCAACTGAATTAATTATTGACGCTGCATAATTATGTGTGTAACACAGTACACTTCTGATCATAATTTGGCTGACAAATGAGGTCAGTGCATAATTGATTAACCCAATTTCGCACCAGGTCCAGCATACCTCTCTTTCTTGACGAGTAAACTTTTGTGTGGCATTCTAAGGAACTTGATAAGATTGCACCTAGTCCAATGGAACTAACGTCTGTAAATATGATCTTTTGGGGTTGTTCAATTGGTTTCAGCGCTTTCTAGTCAAAACTTGTAAATTTCTATGCTAAAATGATATTTCACCTCTAGTCTCAGTGAAGTTAAATAGGTGTAATGTTTTACCCAAGACGACCTACCGTCGTCAGTTTTGTACAAATATCTGGTCTTAAGACGAACTTTATATCCAACAACATAATGGGTAGACATAACTTTCCCTGCAAACTTTGCCAAAATTCTAGCAGATGTATACGGGCGTTCTAACAAACTCTCCACGAGGGAAAGGATTGACACTATTCTTTCATTCAGAATAAAAAGTAAGATCATGCTGAGGTCAACTGTTATACCCAGCCACGTTCACACCTTAACTGGTACCCACTGCGACTCTTCTGAATTAAGAACGAGACCAGCTTTAGATAGGGTTTTGCACATGAAAGAAGAATCTCCCTTGCATTGTCGTATAACAGCTCAATACCTATTCCGTCATCTAAAAATACAATTATCTTAAAAAATGTTTGCTTTTTCCCATCTTTAATCCATGAGAATCCTAGGAAAGTTTGATGTTCGTCGAAAATATCGACATGATTGTATCCGCTTTTTAAATCGAATTTAGTTTTCAAAAGAGTGCCAGTCGTCAAATAGTACCTTGCCTTTGTACACATGAGGGTTGACCTATCTCAAATCAAGAATAAGCAGTTTTTTACCTTTACATTCAGAGAAACAGATAGTGAACTAACCACGTAGGGTATCGAATAACCCTCTCTAATGTCACTAGTTTCTACAAGATCATTGATGATTTTTTCTTTCTTTTTCTAAAAATTCTGCATGAACTAAGGCGGTTTATTATTCTGAGAAAAAAAATATTTGTACGGGTGTTTCAACAAAGGGAATTTTGTATACTTGTGAAATGGTTTCTATAAACAGTTTTATTTGTATGTATGGACTCCCAGAATGAAATATTCTTCTTTGATCTCCCAATGACTGATATTTCCCGATTATTCAATGTATTTTCATCATATTCAGAGAATTGGTCAAAGTGAAAATAAGAATACTTATCTTGATCTAAAGTTATTGCTTGCCCTTCCAAAGGTACTTTGGTTCCCATTTGGGCAGTTTCTCCTCCAGTGGCCCCTGTTCCCACGTTCAAGACAGGTGTCTGTTGGCCTGGCGGTTCTCTGAAATCTACCATTTATTTCGTTTCTTGAGCTCATCTTTAATAATTGACAGAATCTTCTTTTTCAACTTCTTCTTGCCATTCTCTAACAGTTTCACCACAGAATCCATATCACATCGAACACTAGCGATGAATTAAATTCGAATTACGTTTTTGTTTGACTTGAATTTAAACTCCACCTCGTGCTCCATCTTCCTCTTCTTGTTGACATTTTCCTCGGCTTCGCAGGTCATCTCGTTTTCAACGTCAAAAACTTTTTCGTCGAAATATTTACACACTTCTGAAAAGAGCCTTTGGTCTTCCGTTCATTGTCACTGCTACTTTATTAATGTGTTCTAAAATCAGATATTCTCGTACACCTTTGGCAAAGATCCCTTGTTCCCGGGGGGGGGGGGTACTTGACTTTCAATTGTACGGGGGGGTGCCAACCAAAGACAAACATTTTTACCCGGCTCCAGAATTTTTCCCTCCGAACGATAGCCGATTCTAGAAAAAATCGTCGAAAAGTACACTCCAAAACATAAAAATCTGGCCAAGCAACAACCTGTTTTAAGAAAATACACCCTTTTGACAACTGGCTCTAGAAAAATTGCCTTCTTTCGATACCCGGCGCTAGAAAAAAGAGGCGAAAACGATACCCTGAAAAACGGCACGTCCCCGTCGGACAAATATACTAAGTACCCCCTCCGGGCCCTTGTTTTCAGAAAAACTCCATCAGAAATCCTTAAAAATCCTTTTGTTTCGGAAGAGTGAAATGCCCCTCGTATGAAATTATCGCTTCAACTTGGCTAATAGGTGAAACCTTGAAAACCTATACTTCTAACAAATGGGATTGACTGTGCATGATAACGATATTTTGGTTGAACTCAAGCTCAAGACAAGGACATTTTATGATCAATATTTCCAGGTTAAGCTAACTTTATCAAGACATCTAAGCTTAAATCTGANAACAGCGAGACACTATCCAAAATAAGAAAGAAGCATCAAAGTTACAGACGCTGGCTGCAAACAAAATCTGGTATTGATTACCAAAATTACTGCAAATATCGAAATCAAGCGACAAGAGCAATTCGCAAAGCAGTAGCGAGTTTTGAGAAAGAGATTGCAAAGAATATGAAAGTAAACCCAAAATTTTTTTGGAAGTACACGAAAACAAAGACAAAATTCACTGAAAAAGTTGCAGACATAGACACACCAGGAGGGCGTGTAAGTTCAGACAAAGAAAAAGCAAATGCTCAGAATGAAGCTTTTACTTCAGTGTTCACGGAAGAGGACAAAAATGATGTCCCGATACCAGAAAACAGCGAGTATGAATTTCCATTAGATGATATTGAAATCAACATAGATGTTGTAAAGGAAAAGCTGAAAGGTCTGAAAGTATTTAAATCACCTGGCCCTGATGGTCTTCATCCTCGGTTGTTAAAAGAGACTGCAGATGAACTCGCACTACCACTATCCAAAATTTTTAAAAATTCACTCTCTTCGGGGATTGTTCCAGATGAATGGAAATATGCTAATGTGACAGCTAGCTGTGTTTAAGAAAGGAAATCGACATTCAGCTCTGAATTATAGACCTTACATCAATATCTTACATCAATGTCTTACATCAATGTCTTACATCAATGTCTTACATCAATGTCTTACATCAATCTCCTGTAAAGTTCTTGAATCCATCATCCGAGATGGTGTGGTAGATCATATGAGAAGGAATAAACTTTTTAGTGGGGACCAGCATGGCTTTATTAAAGGGCGGTCGTGCATGACGCAGCTCATTGAAGTTGTGGATCAATGGACAAATATTTTAGATTCTGGCGGTTCAATTGATGTCGCCTACTTGGATATAATGAAAGCATTTGATACAGTCCCTCACAAACGTCTTTCAGCAAAATTGTCGTCATATGAAATAGTTGGGAAAGTACTTGAGTGGATTAAATCTTTTCTGACATTAAGAAGACAAAGAGTAGTTGTAAACGGAGAGGTTTCAGACTGGTCAGATGTCACTAGTGGAGTGCCCCAAGGGAGCGTCCTTGGATCGATTCTATTTCTCTGCTATATAAACTATCTTCCGCCAGTTATTCAGAATACGGTGAAGGTTTTTGCAGATGACACAAAAATCTACTCTGAAGTTGACAGTGTCGATTATTGCAAAAAACTTCAAAAAGATCTTGATCAAGTCAGTGATTGGAGTAAGAGGTGGGAGCTAAAGTTCCATCCGCAAAAGTGTAAGATATTACGAATTGGGAAGAACAACCCCCCATTTGATTATTGTATGACAGACTCTGATGGCAATGAAACAATGTTAGACGTAGTAGACCATGAAAAGGACCTTGGTGTGACCATAGACAAGGAGCTAACTTTTAGACAGCATGCCGATTCGATTGTCTCCAAGGCGAATCGAATTATGGGTCTCATAAGACAATCATCTACATACATCGATAAAGGGTCTTTCTCAATGTTGTTCAAAACACTAGTAAGACCAATACTCGAATATAATAACACAATCTGGCATCCACGCTTTAAATCTTTTGAGGCTAAAATTGAATCTGTGCAAAGACGTGCTACAAAAATGATCCCTGGAATAAAGAACCTAAGTTATCCCGAACGTCTTCAGGCCGTCAATTTACCAACTCTAGCATTTCGTCGCTTAATAGGAGACATGATTCAAGTATACAAATATCTAAATGGAAAGTATGATGTTTACACCACAAAGTTATTCAGCATTGATCAAAGAGAATTTCGCAACACACGTGGACATCACCTGAAATTGGTAAAATCTGGCTCAAGATTAAACATTCCAAAAAACTTTTTCACAGAGAGGTGCATCAAGAGGGTGCACAATAGGGTACCTTAATCCTGCCATCCCACACCTTTTTTAAGCATATCCCGTATCCCGCCGTTGTATTTTTTCAAATCTTGGAAGAGTGCTTACATTAAAGGGACCCATCTTCAACGGATGAAGAATGCCGGTGTAAAAGAAATTTCAACATATCTTTTGGAGAAACACCAGGGGTCATCCTAAGGAAAATTTAGAACTGCCTATTTTGCATCGATAAGAACAAGGCGTGTTCAAAGTTTTTTTAGGCTACCCCTAAACCACCCATCATCCATATAGATTGCGGGCTGGATTTGCAAACATACAATGAATTTGAAGAAGCCCACTAGATAATAAGAGCAAAACTTTGTGGAAATGCCATGCGAAGCGAGCAGAACATTTTTTGCATCTAACACTCGGATGACTATTTGGTTCTGTTGGCATCACAAGATCGATGCCTGTCTCATCATTTCTACGCAAGTAGCTACGACTATTTCCACGACTATTTTGTTGACTATTCATTTTGAATCGAGAATAAAACGACGATAAATAAACGATATGCGAGTTTACTCACCTTCTGTTGAACAACGAAACCAAATTCTTCCTGCGTTGCATTCTTTCGCTGCACCATTTCGTGTTGGCCTCTGTTTCGCCTCCGCCCTTACCTCGTTTTGAAACATGGAATCGTTCGTTCTACATCGCTCGCAAGATTTCATTCAACTCGAATAGATATGCGGCCTTCGGCCGCAATTATAATTGGACATAAGTGGACAAAATTTACATGATATCGTTAACAACAAGAGAATTAAAGTGAATGACCTGAGTTAAAGGATGAGATCTCATAGCTTTTAAAATAGCCTATTGTATTTGGGTTTTTCTTTGTCCTACTAAAAGACTGCCACATATAGCTCAGATCATTCGCTTTAAAGGCACACTGTCATAGCTGTGATTGGCTAGATCTTTTTTTTATATTCCAAAATCTTTAGATGAGACCAATAACAAAATACCTAGTAATTGACTATTCACCAAGACCACTTCAAGATACTTTATGCTTTAGGATCATGCTTTCTCTCGCGAATAAAGGGAGTCAGATCGCTATCATCTTCGTGAATTTTGCTGCACATCGAAATCACTGAAGCTTGCCTAATTACACATTCTTTTGGATTGTCCTATTTACCCAATCAGCGCCACGACAGTGTGCCTTTAAGGTTAAATTATGAAGGGTTGGACTGGGAATAAGGAAACCAAGAACCAGAATTAGGCACAGGGTAACACAGAACAGGAGGAATAGGGTAAATAAAGGAGATAGGCAAACAAAGCCATCGAAAGCAAAGAAAGTAACCAAAGTAACGAGAAAGCCTTGAGAGTAACTAAAGTACTCCCAAAAACTAGATGGACAAAAAATGTTTTTTGCTGTAAAGTTTTGTATTTCTCATCAAAACATTGTCAAACGGTTATCAATCGAAAGGTCTCAAAGAGCCGAGTTTGAAACTTGCCAGGAATTTGAGTTTTAAGCTAAGAAAAGGGGTTTTGCCCCTTGGGAATTCTGGTAATTTTTGTTTCAAATTGTACAGACATCACAATTACCGGTTCACAACCGGATACCGGATATCGATATTGAGCATACTTTTTGTGGACAATGCAAAAGATTTTAAGTCAAATGCATTTTAGCAAACACAGCTTCCAGGAAAACAGAGGTCGAATTGAATTATATTGTTGGAACTAATTGCCGATTGGCTTTCTAAACAATAGCGATAGAGATTCTATCATCTGGTAGGATAATGCAAAATTTCGTCATAATTCGACTGATTCGCACTTGCGGGAGGACGTTAAAATAACCTAAATATGGCCTAAATCTGCCGCAGGAACTATTCTTTCGATTTATCGATTTATCCTTTCGGTTGCTGCCCAAACCCCCGCTGATCAGTTGGTATACTTTTTATTTAAATACGCTAATACAGAATCTTGGCTGGCCCACTATCAGTAATCTTATAAGAAAATAGACAGCGCTAACTTACAAATCTTTGAATTGGCTTGCCCCAGACTACTTGAGAAATTTATTCATAAAATGTTCGGATGATAGAGAACGGTTTCTGCGCTCGTCAGAGACTGATCTTAGGATACCGTTACTAAAAACGATCAATGGCCAAACGGCTTTTGCTTATCGCGGGGTGGAACAGTCTAGAAAGAGACTAAATTGGCACCTTCCCTGAGAATCTTCAAACAACAACTATAGACGGGGGTGTAACTTTTATTGCATTTTTACGTTCTTTTTCATAGACTTTGTATTGTATTATATTGTAAATTAGAAATGGTAACTTCTTTTGTTCTTAGTTTAATGCTTTCTTTCAATTTTTGTTTAAACAGGTCGGTTTGAAAAACATTTAGATGAAACTTGTAAACCTGTATAAATATTTGAAAATGGAAAAAAAAATGAAATGAAATTGAATAATAGGTTTTGAAATGTAAAAATGATTTATCGTTTTCAGAGCGTGCAGGATGACAATAACAAAGTAAAAATGCTTGCATTTGGTGCTTATCAGAAATACCCATTCGCATTGAGAGCAGACAATTCTAAACTGATGGAGAGTCGACGAAATCAAGATGGAAGTACGGTAAATTGGCACACTTACGAAAGCGGGGCATTTTCTGATGTAGCTGCACTAAATGGTATTCCCGTTGGGATCACTGGAAGTGGCGAACTCGTTATGGTCGGCGATGGTAAGTCTTATTTTTTCACTTCGTGAGGAGCAATATTAGGGGAGACGAATGTAGACCCAGTTTACACGAATGAAACTGGATCAAATATGATCGGATCAGCGCCAGTTTAGTCAGTTTAGTCAGTTCTAGTCTTTTTGCAACGCGTTTATACGAGAAAAATTGAGTGGCTCCGATCGGATCTAGAATGTATGTATGTATGTATGTATGTATGTATGTATGTATGTATGTATGTATGTATGTATATCTCTTTAACTCATTATACTGTTCACTGAATGAAATTCATTTTCAGCAACACAACTGTGAGCCTAAATTGATTGATTGAGTGGGCCTAGCAGTGTGGCAACACTGATTGCCACAAAACACTCCCTTCTTTCTTCATCCTCTACTTCTGGGCATAACTTATTCTTTAAAAGCTGCAGATGATGACTTATCGGCACCAAAACAAAGTGAAATTCTTGAATATGGACTTGTTCTGCTACTGTAAGTTTTGTGAGTTGAGATTGGCCGTTGTTATCTATCTCGTCCCCAGAGTGAGTTCATTGCTCTTCCTCTACCCTGGGATACAAGTGGCCGTTTTGCAATTTGATTGTCTACTCGAAAACAATAGATAACACAAACTATTTCTAGAAAACTAACTAATTAGTCGAATAACAACAATATAATCTAGTCACTAAGCAACAACCACTACAATGTTACTTTGTTGTTTGGAATCGAGATCGCATAATGAGAGTTACCCTGCCAACCGCAAATTCATAATGGCTGCTAATCCGCGCTTATTTTGGGCGAATTTTTGCTATGTGTACCAGGGTGTTCATTCGGCTTCGTGATTAGCGTATGACGTAAGAGCACCCTGGGAACGAGGTTGCGTTGTTATGCAACGTCTGCAAAGGTCTGCAGGTTGGCAGCACTGTGTTGGCAGCTGTTGCCATGTCCTATGGCCTCGTTTTAGCTTTCGCTTGAATACGAGGCAAAGAAACGTTGCTTTTTTAGATGTTTTCTGGGTATGTTTTTGGGGCTTCTTTGTGAGACTTCAGGAAAAATGTGTTGTTATGGCGTTGCTAAGAGTTAAAATACCGACCACTTACCAACAAGAAGTAATATTTACTAATCCATCAGTTGATTTCATGCCTGGAGACTTCTTAATATGGTTCTCTAGGCATGTATCTACAGATTTATTGACAATTTTTGCTCCAATTGTGGTCTTCTACCAAAAGAAAGATGCATTAACTATTCGTGCTATTTTCATTAAGGATTTGATGCCTACACCAGTAACATTTCCACAGTAGCCCTTGAAACGAAGTAACATTTAAGGCCTATGGTAGTATGAAAACTTTGAATTTTGTTTTTGTTGAGTCGATGATGACCTCTTCAAAATAGCCACTAAAGCAGTTGCTTCATTTGTTTTTCAGCTGAAAAGTTCCTTATTCGATTGGAAAATAGCAAGTGTTTGGGACTTCACTGGAATGGTTATCACTTCACAGAAGATAGAAATTGCAATGAGTTATTCGCCCTCAAAGAAGGCTGTCTTCTTCACATCGTAACTATGGGCTACGTTGGATCTAAAGATTCAAATGTTAAACTTCGGGATGCTTGTGATGATAAATATAAGATACAACTTCAAAGAGATGGAAAACTGCGTTTCACCAAAGATGATCGTAAAAACAGATGCATTGTTTATCACAGTAACGTATTGCATTTTAAAGAAAGAGATTGTTTGGACACTGACATCAACAAAATGTTCTATTTTGAACAAGGTGAGCAACCTATTACATAACCGGGCCAAGCATAGGTTCCAAATTTTTAAATTGGCGTAAGAAGGTCGGTGTAAAATTCTGTGACCTATATCTTTGAACTGAATGCTTTGAAAGAAACTTTAGCTACGTCGCTATTATTCTACCGTTTGACTTTTCTGAAATCTTGAATATTTTTCAAAATTACAGCGTATTTTATATTTCAACTCTTATGAGAATGTGACGACGTCGTCAAATTCCTAAATCGTAAACCAGAAGCGTGAAAGAAATGTGCTTGAACGATATTGTAGACATTCATAAACTATGGTTTTCTTGAAAATTATTCTATGTTTTCTCAAAAAGTTTAGAACTTAAGATGTTTCAAAATTTTTCTTGAATTCTTAAATAGAAAGAAAAACCCTCTAATTCTGAAAATATTGGAGATTTCTAAAAAGTCCAACGATAGAACTATAGCAAAGTAGCTAAAGTTCCTTTCAAGCCTTTAAATTAAAAGAAAAAGGTCATAGAATTTTACACCGACCTTTTTAAAGATTTGGAACCTATGCCAACCGGGCAGCTGACGAGAATACGGTAAACTCCTCCTTTTTTTATCCTATCAGGTGAGTCAGAAACATGCTTAGACGTTTGAAAGCCTGTAGCTCTCAAATTTTTTATCAGATTCCTATAAACTGGTAATCCTTGTGTAGTTAGCTTATCAATATAGATGGTTTGCTAAAATATCTCTCCAAATACCTGCCAAGACATACCCTAAACGAATTATATAAGCTTTATGTGCGACCCCACCTAGACTACGGAGATGTTATCTATCATATTCCAGCTAAAGTATGCGAATTCAATCAAATCATCAGTTTACCAAATTTAATGGAAACATTAGAGTCCGTTCAGTATTCTGCTGCTCTTGCTGTAACAGGAACATGAAGGAGAACATCACGCAAAAAACTGTACGTAGAGCTTGGTTTGGAGTCACTAACTTCCCGAAGGTGGAACAGACGCCTTACTTTATTCTATAAGATTTTGAATAATCTCACCCCCCTTGTACGCAAAGGAGCCAATCCCATCACTTCATCAGTCGAATTACTCTCTTCGCAACCAGGATGTTATTGGACGATCAAGGGCAAGAACAGAATAATTTCAATCCAGCTTCTATCCTAACTGCATATCTGAATGAAATAAACTTGATCCAGAAATCAGGTTTGCACCGTCTGTTGCTGTTTTTAAGAAAAATCTCCTATCAATAATCCGCCCCCTTCAAAATCTGTCTTTGGGATTCATGACCCAGTAGGCTTGTCGTATCTTTCCCAAATAAGGGTCGGTCTCAGTAAATTAAATTTTCGTTTATTCAAGCACAATTTCAGGGATACCGTGAATCCAATGTGCTCAACGAATGATGGTATTGAGGATACGGAACACTTTTTGTTGCTTTGCCCTTCATTTGACATTCAACGACGACATCTTCTCGCTGGAATTTCGGAATTATTACGACCAATTTTCCAAATCAACAGCCTTCCAAACAACGTTCTGATACAGCTTTTATTGTATGTTGATAAATTATTATTACTAGCTGTTAACCTTGTTAAGTGAATTGCTGCGTCTGCTCGAGTGCGTCTGTCTTTGTTGCTTTAATTTTGTATACACGCAGAAGTCATAATAGTTTCTGGTAAGCAGGAGCATCGAGGTATACTGGTTGCAATGTGGTATAATACATTTGACATGTAAAACACATGCATACGAAGTTATTTTCGAGTTACAGAATCGCCAGGACGTATCCACTTGGTGGCAGAGGAGCTTTTTTGGTGCGACCTCAAAGATGACAGTTGCTAGGAACCTTGTAGCTGCTTAAAATCAAATTTCACATACTATTGCTTAGCGAACCCGGAGTGTGGGGGGGGGGTAACTTCAATAGGGAGATGACGGAGGTGTGCCATTTTGACATGTGAAATCACACCCTAAAATTTATAGATTTTCCAAAAACCATACCCCAAAATTTACTAAAATTGATAGATTTTCCAAAAACCATATCCCAAAATTTACAGGATATGCAAAATGCATACCCTAAAATCTAATATTATGGGTCAAAAATCCCAAAAGTTTACCCCAAAGAATAATTTTTGAACATGATACCCTAAAATTTATGATCATACCAAAAATGATACCCCAAAATTTATGGTTTCTTATGATCTTACCAAAAATGACACCCTAAAATTTATTTTCTGCCTAGAATTAAATACATAAAATGAGAATCAAATACATAAAACCCTGAGTTAGCATTGTGAATAATAGATATCATGAAAATTGCATTGTTGTTATTTGTAAAGACATTCTCAAGTGCTGTATGCAAAGGAATGAATGGTGAATCATGATTATCTTGTGCATTACTAATAAAGAAAGAGCCTTGAGAAACATTACGAAAATTAATTGAGTTTCCTGACCCATTAGATTCATCTAATTTGCTGTTTGTTTTAGTGGGTGGTTTTGCAGTGGTAGCTTTTTTTGCCACAATGGGCAATTCACTGTTTATCACCACAAGGAGTAATTAACTTTTTCTTGCCACAATCTGCCTGTTGTTCTTTTGTTCTTTTGTTTACATCTCCACAGACAGACAAAAATCCTAATTTTGTATTAATCCCGTCTAGAAAGCTGCATACGCATGCGCTTTGCAGCAATTATTATTATTTTTAATTCTTTATACAGGGTGAAAACATTCAGTTCTAATAACTGTTTTACAATGTGCCCTGTTAAAAATAACTGAGGAAAAAAACCTTTCTAATGACGTTAATAGAAGTATACTCGAACTCACTCTAAATTTAATCATAAAAACTGGTCGGCTCAGTTAGATAATTTGAAACTGGTATGTTATACCCCACTACAAAGCCCCTATTTTCCCCCGTTTGTTTGCATCTGTTCCACATTTGATGTTAGGCATACATAGTATGAATGAAAATTCATCCACACAAAATTTCGAATTTCAAATATTCAAATCTACAATATTGTGAACCATAAACCCACCCCGATAGCATGGGCGCAGTGTGTTGAGCGAAGGGACACTGGAGGGGAGCAGTGGCGGCAGCTGCTGTCGTTGTTGTTCTCTCGGCCGGGGTTTCTGTTATTCCGCATCATCGCCTATGCTTGCCTGACCGCCAATGTGAAACAGGCTCTTATTCATAAGTATTTAATCGTTTACACGTAGCTTTTGCAGTTGTATATTTAGTTTAAGTCCAGTTGCATGTCCTTTATGGAATGGCCATGGGGTAGTCATTGTCTTTTGCTCCCTGCGGTATCGTCCTTGTAGTGTCGTAAAGTTCATCAGTAGTTTGTTGTTGTAAAATTTTAATTGAATAGAAAAAAAACTTAGATAAGAAAAATTTTGCTGTGTCAAATTGGTCGTATTTTTCTCAAATTACAAGCGATTTTATAAAACTGCTTAATCACAAAATCCTTCAAAACAGTCCTAAAAATCCTTGGTCACATTTGTTAGCAATCCAGCCTCGTAATACTAGAAAACAGACGAAAAAGTCTGAATGACTGCATAAATTGTGTACGATTATGCAGCAGCCTCTTTATATACCTAAGAAATGTTTGAGCAATGAGATAGACTGGTAGAATAGACATTAACGCTAAAGATGGCGGCTCCAAAGATATGCTGGTAGAAAGCTCCCTGACGACCACCTAATTGTTATAATTTCTCTTTACTAACCTTATTCACTGTCTTCCACTGCTATCCATAACACAACTGGTCCAACACAAACAATTCAACCAAAAAGGTTCCTCTAGTAAAAACTCCAACCTGGGCACGCCTCCCAGTCACACGTGAATAACAACAACCAAAAGAGTACCAAAAAGTCATGCCTCTCAAGTAGGTTGACACTAATGACGTAAAAATTTCGGTCTGCCGTTTCGGCTAGCTGGCTTGAATTCGAATTGACCTTGAATTCGAATGCAGCATGGCTCGAATTGAAACCTTTCCAATGCAAAAAAAGTAAAGTTTTGATTCGAATTGACGATTCGCGTTCGAATTACAAAGTTTTCCTGTTTGTTTACATTGATTATTTGTTCCGAACTTTACCACAGCTAGCTAGTCGAAACGGCCGACCAAAATTTGTATGTTGTTAGGTGGTCGTCAGGGAGCTTTTTACCAGCATGCTTTGCGCGGCCGCCATCTTTAGCGTTATTGTCTATTTGATTATGGTAGCTTTGGGGCTTAATTGCTTGCAAATTTGGTCAAAGATTTTAAGCTTGTTTTGAAGGATTTTGTGATGAAGCATTTTTATATAACCGCTTGTAATTTGAGAAGGATACGACCAATTTTGACAAACCAAATTTTCTTATTTAAGTCAACATATTTGCTACACAGGTATTGTCAGTTTAAAAGAATTTATTAAATGGTTTAAGAGCTACAGGTTTTCAAACATCCAAACATTTTTCTGATTCACCCTGTAGTACTAAAGTTAGCTTGAGTCTGATTGGCCAGGGATCTTTGACGCATGCGTTTCTCTTAGGATTTTCCCATTGCTCAACTAGATTAACAGCCTCCGTCCCCTGTTTTCAACAGTGAGGATGTCCCTGAAATTTCCACTGCGCAAACTCTATTGAACTTAGACGGGGGTTTCACCCTTTCTGCAGAAAACCCTTCAGACTTACGTACATTCGCTACAGAGTCCTACTTTATGCTCCTCCGAGATGGCGTCTTTCTGTACAATTAATTGATCGTGGTGCAAAAATGAATGTAGTGAAAACACTGGAATGAGTGGAGTAAATCTAAGACTGACGCTAGCAGTATCCTGAACAAGTACTTGATGAAAAAACTCAATTTTTAAATTTACTCTGGGGATATCTTCAATAGGGATATGACGGTGTGTGCCAGTTTAGAAGCTGAAGTCATACCCTAAAAATTATAATCTTCTTCACGAATTATCCGCCGATATTTATTGATTTTTTCGTGGTAGGAAACCCTAGAAAATCCAGTTGTATTCAGTGGGTATGGAGTCGTTCTTAAGATTCTACATCTTACACTAAAAACATTGCAAACTTCAACATTGATACCAATAAAGTTATGGCCTAAAATGCTGAAAAAGATACCTAAAAAAATATTCCCTATCTCGAAAAAGTACCCTCAATTTATGGCACATCCTGTACCACCATATGTGAAGTAAAAGTAAACAATTAATCCCATGGCAGATATCAGTTGTAAGTGTCTGACTTAGATCTTAACTGAAAGCAACTTTAATGGGCTGTGTTTACTCCTTGGTAAAAAAAATTCACTTTGATGCAAGCAATTATGTACCCATAGTATCAAGGCAAGTGAATTTAATTTGAAAGTGATGTATTAATTTCAGAGCGTCTACTTAGTGTCTGACTCCAATACTAAAACGCATCTTTTATTTCTTGCAGTAAATCCAATCAAGAAAATGCCTGGTCATAGCCTAATCAAGAATCATTTGCCTGTTGGTAAGTTATCGTTATCATTATCACCTATTTTTCCCCTGATAGTGTTCTCGGAACTTGAGTAGGAGGTCCTTACATGACAAGAGAAATGTCAGCCCATGCTTTGCGTTTCCATGAAATCTCAACACGGGCATGTGAACAGTGTGAGGGCTTACAACCGTCAACCGAGTTGAAACTCAGCGCGTGTTGCACTCAGCACGGGCTGAAATTTCTCATGTAAATTTCTCATGAAATTTCTCTGAGTGTTATTGGAAAACAATTAGTGTTGAAGTACAACTCTTTGAAACAATAATGAAGCATTGGGTTGTGTAAGCGTCAGAAGTTTTAGTTTCAAACTCCCACCAGTTGTCTTGACATCTGCCTGTTCCCTTTAAAGTTATAGACCTTTTTCATAGAATGTGGAACCTTTTTCAATACGCAACCTGAGACTGTATTCTGTTTCTTCAGCTCTGAAATATTTTTCTTGGTATTACTCGAAATTTCTAGCTTTTACGCGAAGTTCCATCTTAAAGCACACTTTTTCAGCGAAGACAGGCCAAGAAAATTTTCCAAGGCAGTATTTCCAAGGTATCCACTGCAGTCATTCAGTACACATTTGATAGCATTTCGAGGTAGCATATTTTTGAACATTGCACCTAATGTGATTAAAAACAGCAGTACTGTCTTTGTTTTTGCAAACAGATTAAATCTTAGGCTAGGGAGGGTTTCATTCAATTGTAAAATCTGTATGTGATTTTCGTACTTAATCAAGAAATTTAGTTGGTAAACCGGGTGTCCCAAAATGTTGCGCGGGGGCCGGTTGGTCTGTCGGGACTCTGTGGGGGTGTGGTGGATGCCATGCTCTTTGCGAGGTTTTGGTGGGCCGATTGGTTCCCGGGTTGGTGGTGGTTGTTTGTGGGTACTTCTGGGGGGCGGGTTTCCGTGCTCGTTGGGGCGGGGAGGGGAAATGCCTCAAATCATATGGCCTTGGAGTAAAATGACGTATATAGTGTCTTTATGTCGTGTCTGTATTGTTTTATTCGTTCATGTAGAGTTCTTTAATTGCAGTGTAATTTTGATTTTTATATAAAGTAATAGTAAATGTGTGATGTTGAGTTTGGAGGCAACTCGATAACATTTGGTTTTTTGCCTCCATCTCAACAGTAGATAAAATTGAGTGAGTTGTGTATTTGTATTTTAACTCTTATTTTTTATAGAAAAAAAAAGATTTATGAGCGTTTGCCAAAATCATGAATGATGAACCCATTTGAATGAAGCACTAATCATTTTTTAGCAGAGTCCCTAACTTAGATGTAGAAATTAGTTCACTGAAATCGGTCATACCATCCTAGAATTACGGGTTATTATGCTTGGGAGTTATTTTTTTAATACCTCAAAGAGAACTAAAAATTTAAATAAAGTTTTTTCCACAACTTCAGCTACAAAAAGTGAAAGCGAGCTCGCTAGTCCTCCATGGAGCAAAACCTAGTGAACAATATGTGCTTCTTACATTTTTATGGACATGGGTTGCTTGTTAAAGTTCCTCAGAAGATAATTGATGCAATTTTTATCTTATAAAAGCTGAAAATTGATTGTAATTTTTTAGCTTTTCCCGAGAATTTTTAAAAGTAGCTTCCAAGTAAAATTTTTTTTTTTTTTTTTCAAGTAAAATTGTCCAGAATTCTAGAACGATATGCTTGATTTTAGTGTGATAAATTTCTGCATCTAAGTTAGCTGTTTTGCTTCAAAATGATAGGTGATTCATTAACATTGGTGCATATATTTCATGTTATTTTCTAATTCGTCTAACTCAATCGAAAATAACTTTGTTTGCTTATCAACACTACTTTATAACTAACGCTAAGATACAACCAATAATTGATATCTTATAGTACAGTATGGTCAGTCTAGCAATTCAGCCAGATGTCGAGCTCCCAAACAAAATCACTCATCAAATATCATCAAATATCATCAAATATCAAGGTTCCGAAGGAGGGGAGGGCGGGGTGGGGTTGTAAGTCTAACTTACAGAATCACTATCGACGTGTGATAACTTAACCTCGTTCTTTGCTTATATACCTTGTATTCCCTTGGCCTCATTATATGCAGTACTGCAGTTTACTTATCTCAGAGGGACCTAACCGCTTGTATATCTCATGGGATAAGTAAATTCATATTGTACGGCTCGGCAAACGCCGATGCATCATTGTGGGACACCCCGGTATATTAGTTTGGGCGTGCTTGTGGTGCACAAACTACACCCTTATTCAACTGCAAATAAAGTGGCATTATCATCTTATGGTATGGCTGCGTGACGAATACTTGATGTAGTCCTTCAATTAATTTTCAGGTAACGCTGATGTGAAACTTAACATGAATGTCTTCGCTCAGATTCTCTTCCCAAGAGCAGCTTCACACTTTAAAAATCCACAAGGACCTGAGACGAATTTCTTGTGCACCAAAATCATAAACGAGGTAATTAGTACAGATGCTAATCTTAGATATATAAAAAATAAGATACATTGAAATTGTTATTTCCCAGACAATTTCTCACCAGTATTCATACAGACGGCATGATGTCACAGCAGCGTTAAAAACACGACGCCATCTTGTTTTGGGGTAAATCTTCAGAAAATTTCTATACGTTTCTATAGGAAATTTGCAAAGAGCTGCATAAAATTGCTCTTTCATTCTACCTTACGATAGTGAGAAGGTTTATAAGAAACTAGTACTAAGGTGACCACAATTTTAAGAAACTCTAGTACTATGTCTGAGAAGTAGTAAGAAACTTTTAAAAGTTAAATTCAATGATATTATGGCAACTGTGTCGTTGAACCCTTATTCTTCAGTAATATTAACTAACCGTTTTATGTTTTGAACATAAAAACATATCTACAGCAGCGTTAGAAACTACATGATAATTCATGCATTTAGAAAATAAGAAACAAATTATGAAACTTTTAGTACTAAAATGTGAAAATTTTCATGTTGCATTAAGAAACTTTTAATCATATGGCCTGATCCAAGTTTCTTATCAGAAAAACGTGTATTGAGCGAAATTTGTTTTGCAGGTAAAGCAAGTCTTTGCTGGAAGTGTCAATTTTCGTGGAGTGGATTGTGGTGCTTTCCAGTAAGTCAGCTACAGTAAAACCCGCATATAAGAACTTACCTTTTTCAAACCAAGCTGTTTTGGTTCTTGTGTAAAGGATAGCATTCATGGAAGCAGGCTGTAGGTTCTTAGATTATAGGTTCTTAAATTTTCCCAGTAAATTTTTTTTACAATAATTTTTCTTTGTTTGCAATCTTTGAATATCTCTGCTTACAATCAAAATTCTGTGATAGAGGACTGAACATTAGCAATGTGATGAAATCAGAGTTGTTTAGGCCTTTAGATGATCAAGGAGCAATATCAATTTTTCTATTTTACTCGATAATCAAATTAATGTGTCGGATTGTCACAGTTGAGAACTATGTCAATGCATTTGTTCTTCCAAATAAGAACCTATTCAAAAATCAGGGTGAAAAGGTTCTTACATAAAAGAGTAAATATTGAAGATTTCAGGCTGTAGGTTCTTATTCGAGGAAGGTTCTTATATGCGGGTTTTTAACGTATTTTTATTATCAGTTGCCGATTATTCTGTCCTTTTTCATTAACAAGATATTTTATATTTCTTGCTTGTCATTAAAGTTCTGCTCAAAATTTGCTGTGCAAGAAAAAATGACGAAAACCTCACTGGAATTTTCAGAGCTGTTGATACTTACGTGTTTATACTGTTTAGAATAAAGCAGGTTTAATATCGATTGAGCCAAAAAAGGCCTTGCACGACCAAATCTAAAGTATGTCTCAAATTAGATGTCATGTGAGATTTGCGATTACGCAAAATTACTCATGCAAAGCACTCAATTGTTGTTCTTCGTGGATATTCATCGCCTTTCGCATCGCTTTAATTTTATAGCGATGAGCGTGAAAGTCTCATCGCCATGTCGTTCCCAATGCGCGCATTTGAAAAATTGGCGATGAGGCAAGCGATGACAGTTCATCGTACAGTGGCAACCAGCCTTTAAGCCACTGCGTGATGAACTATCGTCGCTTTCTTCATCACCAATTTTTCAAATGCGATTAAAGTTCATCTTGCACTGGGAACGAAATTTGACTGTAAAGCCTGATTCACACTGGTCGTAAAAATCAGGCTTTACAGTCAAGTGTCGCTCTCAGTGCTAGATGAATTTTCATAGCATTTGAAAAATTTATGACGAGGAAAGCGATGATAGTTTATCGCGCAGTGGAAACCGGCCTTTAATTATTATTATCAACAGGTTGGTCGACTGCGGCTCTGGGGAGGACTATTACTGTAGTTATCAATCAAGTTTGGTGCTAAAATTTCGCCACTTTGGAGGAGATGAACGACTTTTGTACAACTCAAAGAAATTTGCTGGTGGATGGACAGACTGTCAAAATGTTCAATGCAAGTTTGAGACATCAAGAACTTCAGTCGGAGGTGAGGACCCAGTTTGAGCGACTTACCATACGCTAAGCTTTACTGTTTGATCATTTTGCAAGTTTGTACCGGGTGACCCAAAAACAACTTCACGTGCTACATCAGGTGAAGGTGAAGGCATCGCACCTCAAAATCTCCTCGAGTGTGAATTTCAGCTCAACCCGTTAAATACTGTGCAGTGATTGCCGCGATTGAAAATCAAAACAGATCGGAAAATTAGTCCAGTTTTGCGTCTGTAGAATTATGAGTTCTTGTTTAAAGGGAGTACAAAGACCAGCATGCTTTGCGCACAGTCAGCGACTTGCTCTGCACAGCTTCCAGAATAACTGACTGTACTAAATTCACAAAAACAAAAACAAACGATGGCAAAGGCTGCTGGTCTTTGTACTCCCTTTAAGCGATGAGAGAGTAATATTTAAGGTAGTAGTGGCGATAACTAGGACGCAAGTCGTACTACGTCTGCCAAGACCCCTTGGTCGGGACTAGTTTCAAAGACCCATTGCATACTAACAAAACTGCACTTGTGTTTACAATGCCTTCGCAGAATTCTTTTTCAGAAATTGTAGCGGTCCGATCCATTTCTTAAATATTTCTTAAGAAAACAGACTGCATGCATGACTGGACGCCACGAGCCAATCTTGAAACAAAGGATTTGTTAAAAATAGCTCTGTTGGTGTGTAATAGACGATAACGCTAAAGATGGCGGCCGCGAAAAGCATGCTGGTAAAAAGTTCCCTGACGACCACCTAACGACATAAAAATGTTGGTCTGCCGTTTCGACTAGCTGAGATAGAAATTTTTCTATCTCAGCGACAGGGTGTCGCTCGCGTCGCTACGATCGCTGGCAGAGAAATGTGATAGTTTCCATCAAATCGTTCGTGTCGCTACGGTCGCTGGTACGTTTTTTCAGCGACGGGAACGACACGAACGATCATATGGAAACCAGGCTTAATCAATGTAAACAAAGAGGAAAATTTTGTAATTCGAATGCGAATATTGAAACTTCAATTCAAATCAAAACTTTACTTTTTCTGCTTTGGAAAGGTTTCCTTTCGAACCATGTTGCATTCGAATTCAAGGTCGATTCGAATTCAAGCTAGCTAGTCGAAACGGCAGACCAAAATTTTTATGTCGTTAGGTGGTTGTCAGTGAGCTTTTTACCAGCATGCTTTGCAGTAAAACACAACAGAGTCTTTGGAGCTGCCGTCTTCAGCGTTGTTGTCTATTGTTCTTTAAAGGCACACTGTCGTGGTGCTGATTGGGTAAATAAGACAATCAAAAAGAAAAGCATTAGGCAAGCTTCCGTAATTTCGATGTGCATTGAAATTCATAAAGATGTTAAGGATCCGACTCCCTTTATTCCCGAAAGAAAGCATGATCCAAGAGCATAAAGGCTTGGTAATTATTTAAAGGCCATATCTTGTGTTAATGATAACAAAATCACAACTAACCAATCCAGTTAATCATATCCACGACAGTGTGCCTTTAACTAGGCCTGTTTCATTTGATTTTGTTCTTTTCTAGTTGATCTTACACCTGTGGCAGCCTACGTCAAAGAGACAGCTTCGAGGACTGTAACAATCGATGCCCAACCATCATCACGCATCACTTACGCCAGTCAAGCTGGATACAATGTATCATTTGCGGGATACTCGAAGTTCAGCTCAAATCTCATCTCGGTCTACAGGAGATACATATACAAAGGTGGTGATTCGATTATCGCCAAAGGTCTTCAACCGTATTTTACATACGAAACGACGATCGTGCCATTGTTTGTTCGTGGAGAAGGAAATCCAGTTACATTGACTTTCGACACGAAAGAAGATTGTAAGTTATGATTTCATGATGTTCGTTTGCGTTCATTAATTTCATATTTAGTCCTGGGGGATCTACTTTGTAGATTGAGCTCCCGGGGATGTGCCTGTCGGTGGGGCCTCGATTTCAGTAAAAAATTCCGGAACAGGAGTATACTTTTCGGAGCTTGGTTCCAGGACAGGAATATCAATAAAGCTAATTTTCCAATACAGGTCGAATGAATTAAAACATAGCAATGACTATAGCCATGTTGCTGCACCTTATTGCAGGACCGGTAATGTGTTTTCAATATATTGTTCCAGGAAAGGTCCTGACAATGTTCTTGTGGCAGGCAAATCCCCGTTGTTTTCCTCCTAGGTAGCCGCTCTGGGTATTTAGTAAACCAAGAAGGTAAGAATTTTGGAAGAATCACACAAATTTGTCATGTTGCTGATCCAAAAATTTAAATGGACAGCTGCAGTTAACAGTCCAGCTTTGCAGTGTTTATTTTAACGTGCTTCAATATACCAATTTGTGCAGTGATAAAAAAGCCATAATCATATAATGAGAATGTAGTTGAAGCTAAAATAAATAAAAATTGAAAAGATAAAATGTTGGGCTGGAGAGGGTTGCAATTGTAAAATTTGTAAATAGTATTGCTGTAAATTAGTTTAATTTAGTTGGTATTTATTAGTTTGTGTTTTATAGCGCAAACTACACCTTTCTTTATCCAACTGTAAATAAAGTGATTATTATTATTATTATTATTATTATTATTATTATTATTATTATTATGCAATTCTTCTCATGGTCTCGATGTTATACCAGTATCTTGTCTATTATCAGGTCACCTCCCGTGGCTTGAGATAATAGATCTAAAGTCTTTCTTTCTAAACCGTCTTTCCTTGTCTTCTAGTGTTCTATTTTGTCCTATTCGCTGTAGTCCAAAACTTTTCTGATTATTCTGGCAGTACCCAACAAACAAGCTTTCTGCAGAGGATCTAAGCCAGGTTTGAAGTCAATTTTTTCAAGATATTTTTCAACATTCTTCGTGACTATTCCTAAAGCGCCAACCACAATTGGTATTATGTATACTTTTGTCACTTCCGTGTTCCAAACCTTGAGAAGTTCATACTTCAGATCTGTATAATGCTCAAACTTTTCTTTCTCCTTCTTTTCAACTCTTGTATCGAAGGGGCATGCCACATCGATAATGTAGCAGGTTTTTCCTTTCTTATCCAGCAGGACCAAGTCAGGTTTGTTATGGTCTATTTTTTTTTCTGTTTGGATGGAAAAGTCCCATAATAGTTTGACATTTTCATTTTCTAAGACAGCCATTTCCTTATCTACAAAATGTTCGTAGCTCTTTGCAGTAGTGGGAAATCCATATTTTTGACACATCTGCCAGTGAAGGATAGCAGCCACTTTATCATGCCTTGCCTTTTTGTAATCGTTTTGAGCCAACTCTTTACATTCTGATACTACATGGCTGACAGTTTCATCTCTCTCACCACATAGCCTACACGACGGCGAAATGTCTTCTTTGTCAATGTTATGTCTTATCCAATTCGTCCTTATTGCTTGATCCTGCGCAGCCATTATCAGCCCTTCTGTTTCCTTCTTCAAATACCCTTTCTTAACCCATAGCCAACTGTTATCCTCGTCCCTTACTTCTTTTGTTTCTCTGAAAAATGCCGAGTGGAGTGGCTTACTGTAATATCTCTCTTCTCGTGCTTTGCGTAGTCTTTCTTTTACAGTTTTAGGATTCTCATTGTCAGACATCATATCTTCTTTCACCACCTCTTGTAATAGCACCTCTTCCTTTCCATTTATGTAGAAACCCAGGCTCGTCTTCTCAAGCATCACACACTCTTCAACACTTATTAATCCTCGTCCGCCTTTTTTTCGTTTCAAATAGGTCCTGTCTACATCTCCTTGGGGGTGCATGCTTCTATATATTGTTAGCAATTTACGGGTTTTTCTATCCATTTGCTGTAATTCTGCTTTTCGCCAGTCTACAATTCCAGCCCCATATCTAATTATAGAGACTGCCCTGGAATTTATAGCCTGGATAGTATTCCCTGCATTAAGACTCGATTTTAAAATCTTCCTGATGCGTCTAAAATATTCCTTTGACAACATTTCTTTCATTTCATTATTCTTTGTTGCGTCGCATTGGATTATACCTAAGTATTTGTACCCATCATTGCTCTCTAATGCCTTAATTGTCTCTCCCGAAGGTAAGTCTATTCCATTACTGTCCACTACTCTACCGCGTTTCATTTCTAACATTGCACATTTGGAGATTCCAAATTCCATTCCAATGTCCTGACTGTATATCCGGGTTGTTTCAACTAGTGAGTCTAATTCTTTCATGTTCTTTCCATATAGTTTTAAGTCGTCCATAAACAGGAGATGATTTAGTTTTCCCCTGTTTGGGCCTAACATATATCCACCCTTCATGTTGTTGAGGACAATTGATAATGGAATCATAGCCAATACAAAGAGAATTGGTGAGAGACTATCTCCTTGAAAGATTCCTCTCTTTATCTTGACCTCACCAAGCATTTCTCCTCCTGATGTCAATTCGACAGTCCGAATAATAATAATAATAATAATAATTATTATTATTATTATTATTATTATTATTATTATTATTATTATTATTATTATTATTATTATTATTATTATATATTAATTGTGAGCATAGGCGTCAAATCTTTAAAAAAACAATGCACAAATGGTTATTGCATCTTCCATTTGATTTAGGGACGGGTCATTAATTCTTACAGGGGGGGGTGTGGAAGACATTTTCAAATATTTGGTTGAATTTTCGTCCCCCCTTTCTGATTTACCTGAAAATTTTGGTCCCACCTCTAACATTGCAGAAAACATTTTCAACCCCCCTCCCAATACCCGTATATAGGGTAAAATGGCACTGTTTTTTCATGATTTCCATTTCATGAAGATGTACATTGCCACAGCTGTTAGTACAAGAGCAACAAAAACCATCTCAAATGAGACGAGAAAGAGCACAAAGCGGTTGGACTAGGAAAGCAGTTGCTTTTACTGCAGTGGAGGTTGGCCTTTAGTGGACAGTTTTTCTTTATATGACCATTGAAGGATATTTACAAAAGATTTTTATCCTTCGCAGTACCTGTAGCAGCGCCCAATATGACGGTGACTTCTAAAACCAGGAAAGAGATACACTTCACGTTAAGTCCCATCCCAAACACAGCATGGAGTGGTGAGCCCAGAGGTTACCGAGTTTATTATCAATCTATGATGGTTTTAAACAATCCTGTTGATTCGACGAATTTCACACAAGTCAACTCCACCCACATGTATCACGATACTTTGTTTGCAAATGTCTTAGTGCCACAGATGATTTCTGGATTAGAAGTGTTCACGAATTATTCTTTCCTCGTTGTTGTATATAACAACTATGCTGTTGGGCCAATGACGCAGATGTTCGCAAGAACAGAACAAGGAGGTAAAGTTTACTAGTTCTTGTTTCTGGCAGGGCATTCCAACATCCCAGGGGGGGTACTTCCTAACTTTCAATACTTGGGGATATTTGCCAATATTTGGAGTCTGAAATCTTACATTTAATCAATATTTGGGGTCTGTGAATAACGACATAACATAATTCAATATTTGGGGTCCATGACTCTCAAAAAAGGGAGAATCGTGCAACTTGGCGCTATTCATTACAGCAAGATAATCTTGATTACAGTGACCCTTTCAATCATTCATACGCCCCGTACTTTAGTGCAAGAAATAACAATATTTGGGGTCTCCAGGACCCAGAACCAGAAATAGATAACAATATTTGGGGAATACGAAACCTACCGTTTTTAGGATTTTTGTAGTTGATTGGAAAAATTTTTTTTGACTACGTTCAACATTTTCAGAATCTGGTAGGTTTCAAATTACTAATCAAACACACCCATAGTGTATATAGAACTTATCTGGTTTTTTTTACATTTTTCTCACAGAGCCTGAGGTTGTTCCTCCAGACTTCATGGTCACCGCTGACGACTCATATACACTGAATCTGACGTGGTCATCATTTACAACTGATATCGAGGTATTGAACGGTTGGGAACTGTCTGGCTACTCCTTGACATATGAGGAATATGCTATTCCCACACTTAGTACAATGTCTACTACTGGAATAACAATTGATAACAACAGGACTAATCATTTAATAGAGAGCTTATTACCTGGCAGGGAATATAAAGTCTTACTTACTGCACAAGTTGAAGGAAGAGATGGCCCGTCTAAAGAATGGTGTATCCGAACAAAGGAAGCAGGTAAAAATTTACATCTTTATTTTGAATTTTTAATAAGAAACTAAGAATTTGAGCCAGTACTAAAAGTTTCTTAAAATTATCAGATTTTCAGTACTCAAGAGTTTCGATGATATCCAGCTTAGGCCGGTTAGTTGAATTATTCGTCACTTAATTGAAGTTTTAGTAAATATGGCCTATTTTAGATGCAGGAAAGCGACATTTACATAGGCGAAAACTCATCTTTGTGAGAGCTTATTTTATCATTTTTAATAGATGCATCTCCTGGGAGTAAATTTTTATGTTTCCTACCTAAGGGCATCACTTCAAGTGCTTCTGGGCCTGAAATATTTTTAAAAATGTGTTTTGTAACATTTTAGAGAAAAAATGGTCTTGATTTTGTTCTTACATCATGCTTCATCTAAAATTGGGCATACTTACTAAAATATCAATTAAATGATAATTAATTCCATAAATGTATCCAAACTACATATCATTGGAATGAAGATAGATTTGCTTTCAGATGGTATCCATTACATCTATCCAAATTTTATCATTTTTCCTAAATTTTCAATCTTAGTTGGGTTGCATTTTTGTGAAACACCCTTTAGTACCAGTAAAAGGTAACGAGTATAATGATTTTGATTTTATGCCGAGCAGTACGGTACTGCAGTTTGCCTTTCCCTAGTGGGACCTTAGACTTTTGATTTATCGTCATAGTTATCGTTACTATTACTTTGACCACTACCTCCCTTACCGCTCAAACTAAATAAAAGGTTTTGTTTGTTTGTCACCTTATTTTAATTCGATTAATTTCCTAACTATACATGTATACATATATACATACCACTAATCTAAATCGAATCTGCTAATAAATAAATAACCAAAGAAATTAATACATCAATACATAAGCTTAATGTTATAAACTGCATGGACATAAATGGACACAATCTACATGATATCATTATATTTACAAGCGTTGCATTTACAGGTAAGGCCGTCCCATTGTTTTATCATACTCTTGAAACTGTTCAGATTTTCAGCTGATTTTAGTTCAATTGGTAAAAAATTCTAGATCTGAGGTCCCATGGCTTTGGACAAACATGACTTTGGACAAACAACTTTCTTTTAAGACACACGTACAATCGTTATGCAAGAAAGCAGGTCAAAAGCTTCATGCTCTTTCGCGTATTTCCTACTTACTTGACACTGACAAACTCAAGCATATCATACGGGCATTTATCCTATCCCAGTTCAATTACTGTCCCTTAGTGTTGATGTTCTGTGACAGACATCTCGATAACAAGATCAACCACATTCACAAAAAGGCACTAAGCATCGCATACAAGGATATTGTTTCTGATTTTGATGCACTTTTGACGAGAGATAATTCTGTGTCTGTCCACAAACGGAATCTGCAGTTGCTGATGACAGAGATTTACAAAACTAAATCAAATATCACCCCAAGCTTTATGACTGAGATTTTCATTGAGAAGAATCCTCCCTATCATCTTAGAAACAAAAGTCTTTTACAAATGCCCAAGGCCCGAACCAGTTCGGTTTGGGATAGNCACAAAAAGGCACTAAGCATCGCATACAAGGATATTGTTTCTGATTTTGATGCACTTTTGACGAGAGATAATTCTGTGTCTGTCCACAAACGGAATCTGCAGTTGCTGATGACAGAGATTTACAAAACTAAATCAAATATCACCCCAAGCTTTATGACTGAGATTTTCATTGAGAAGAATCCTCCCTATCATCTTAGAAACAAAAGTCTTTTACAAATGCCCAAGGCCCGAACAGTTTGGTTTGGGATAGAGAGTATTGCTTTCTTGGGATGTAAACTGTGGCATGGACTCTCAAATGACATTAAACAGTCACTGAATATTTCCATCTTTAGAAAACGTATAAAGGAGTGAAGGGCGATGAATGCAACTGCCGATTATGCAAGACTTTCGTAGCACAAGTTGGGTTCTTGAATTGATCTTGTCTTATTTATATTCAAAACTAGATATCGTTTATTGTCAGACTCATTTGACTTGTTTTACTTTGCACTTAATAATAATTTTTATTTAATTTTTGTTTTGTTTTAGTAGGCATCAATTAGCTGTAATTTAGCTATCACTTTTAAACGCCTACTATAAATAAATTAATAATAATAATAATAATAATGGCTTTAAGGCTCTTAGAGCCGAAAGTTACCGGATTTGGCCGAAAATGATTTAAATTGTTCGGATTCCGAGATGGATGCTTTGAAGTCCTTAAGCTAAAAATGCTATGCATAAAGGATGGATTCGGGTAAATAAAAGGTAAATGCATAAAATGTTAAAGCACAAAGTATTTCGCCAAAGTATTCAGGTAAATGCATAAAAGATGGATTCAGAAAGGTAAGAACAAGATCGAGGCAGAAAAATCAAGTCAGGTTTTGAGCTGTAATATTGTGATTCGTAGTTTAAGCGGTAAGGGATGTAATTATTAAGGGAGTGGTAGAGACATGGGCTTTAAGAAACGCGGTAGTTGTGTTCATATAGCAGTTTTTCCTACCTGTGTCCCTAGGCCCGTGAAAGTGGTTGTTGTTGCGTCAGGGAAAGAGAAGGAGAAAGAGGAACAACTATTATTACTCATAGACGCTATGTCATACGATACATGGTCAGCTAAAGCTACAGTATAACAAAAGATGATTAAATACAATACAAAATACTAAACAGAGATTACAGCGGAACAACTTCTGTTCACTGTCACTCAAATTTGCAGGACACAGGGTTACAAGGAAAATGGGGCACAGGGAAACAGGGAGGAACAAACTGCTATAGGAACAACAACTACCGCGGTTCTTAACGCCCATAGTCTACCTTAACAATTCTTATTTCTCCTGTGATCAGTAAATTCATTTAAATTTTCTTCTTCCCTAGCTCCATCATCGAGTGTAAACGATGTCCGTGTTCTTAACGTGACAGCAACAACAATACGTCTTGCAACTGGTTGCGTCAGTCTAAAACAAGAAAGAGGCATCATACTCTATTACGTAATTCAAGCTACAGACATCAGAACAAATGAAAATAGAACGTATCGAGCAAACATTACCGAAGAATCCTGTTTGAAAGAAGAGGTATTCTCATGCTCCGCTAAGGTAAATCATTGCAATTTTAACAACACACAAAGATATATCAATAACAGACAGTACTATTCAAGTGCTCACAATTGTAGTTCCAGCCAAGAAGACCAGCATCATACTTCATACGTTACTAGCTACACGTTAACGGATTTAGAATACTGGACAGAATATTTCATGGGGGTTAAAGCTTGTAATTTGGCCGGATGTGGGCCGTTTAATGCACCGACGACTGTAAGAACTGATGAACACTCACCTACATGTGCTCCGAATATTACATGCTTCCAAAACATATCATCGACCATATTGGGTTTATCATGGTTAAAGTTAGAAGTGAATTGTGCTCATGGAGTAGTGCTTTCCTACAATGTTTACTTCTCTCTGAAGTCAGAACTTTCTGGAAACGAATGCTTCAATAGCTCATCGTGCTGGGAGTTATACAACGCCACGTCGAGCCAGACCAAGTTTTACAGCACTACAACAAACTTAACAATGGCCTTCCGCGACCTGAGAAAGTATAAAGAATATTGTGTTTTCGTTCAAGCTGTTAACAAAAAAGGGGCTGGGCCTGTGTCGAGGACATGCGCCTTCACTGCTGAAGACTGTAAGTATTGGAATTTATTTCGTTAGTGTTTTATTATTAGAATTATTAGCTGAGTACCTTGTTCTTGTTTCATTGCTGTAAAGCTTGCTCAACACTAGGTGTCAAATCGTTAAAGAAGCTTACCCAAATGTTTAATGCATCTTCTGTTTGTTTTAATGGCTTGAAAGGAACTTCAGGTGCTTTGCTATAATTGGGAGTAATTTGACGGCGGGACTTATCTGCTATTTCAAATTTGGGAACCCAAATATGTTCTCAAAACCTAGCAAATTGGAACATCCTGGTTACAGTCATGTTGCTTGATCATTAATCTTACCAGAGATGCTTTTAGAGATGCGCTATTCTTGTCTGTTGTCAGACAGGGTAACAACAGTAATTTCTGATCATGCTAATGAGTGATGAATTTGTGTTTGCAAAAACGTTGGAAATGAGTGTTATTTTGGTTGATGCTCTGTAAAACCAAACTCTTGAGAGGAATATATGAATCGAAGGTATAAGAAGCTAGAGGAACATGTGAAGATTGTCATGCTGCACTTTAGATTGCTGGTTGTCAGTATTTGAGCAGGAGGGGTTCAACTCTAAAATGGGCACAATCTAAAGGTAAACAGTCGGGACTAATTTGACACCAAAGTAAATTTACCCAATGAAAATGTTTTTAAATGTTAAAAGATAGTTTATATATGTGAATTAAACCCCAAAAGTAATTGTTACCAGTTGTTTAACTGCTTAATTTGAATGAAATAAGGCACACTAAAATGCATTTGGCATACACAAAAGCTTATCTAGGTATATGAATCTATTCAAAATACAAAAGATTGACTGACATCCATGGGATTCACAAATATTACAAATCATGCACGAACATGACTAACAGACGAAAATAATTAATAAATCATGTTTGGAAAATCTTGATTTATAATAATAATAATAATAATAATAATAATAATCACTAATATTTAAACAGGTTGACTTGTTTAGAAGTATACACTATCTGCTATCACTCAAGGACCTGTATTTTCATCTCTAGGTATCTTTTTTTTCTACTGTCAAAAACTCCCGCCAGTGCAGTGTAAGGAAACATCCGCGACGAGAAGAAATTTCGATTTTCTAAAAATCTGAATGAAACAGATTCGTCAGAAGAATACAGCTGAAAGGCAGGCAACTAAATGGTGATAAAAGAATTGACAATTGCTGTCGAATAAAGTAGTAGTTTTTAGGTAACAGCATGTTAAAGTTAAAGTGTCAGATTACTCCCGACGACCCCCTATTTGTGCGATTTTTGATATCTTGATTATTTTCAGAATTACATCGTTCTTCTTTTCCTTGAAAGAATACATGAGAAGTTTTGAGAAAAGTTAAAATCGTAAATCCTAAATTAATAATCTTCAAGAAAACCATAGTTTATGAAGGTCTATGATATGGCGGTAAGCAGAAATTTGATCTTTCTTGTTTTCGATTTAGTGATTTGATGACGTGAGAAACTCAAAACTGGTTGAGACATACCAGGTGAATCAATAAAAACAATCCCCGTTTGCAAGGCCACTGCATCCTGGATATCAAAGTAATATATTGGCAAATATATTATTTAATGGTGGACATGTTCAAAACGATTTTAAAATTTACCGAAGTGAAATCGGCCACTCCGTTGTGAAGTTATGAGAGATTTTCTCTCGAAAGTCGCTTTAAGAAACCTTCGAAACAGACTTAAAATCGCGACCAAATTTTCCTGCCTTACAGCTATGACTTCAACTCGTTTTAGCAATTATTATCCTCATGGAAGGATTAAATCATCAGGAATAATGCTGTTATGCTTCCAGGATGACAATTTCATCCTCCCAAAGGGATAACACTTGCTAAAGCGCTTAGAACCCATTGCTGTAAGGCAGAAATATTTGGAAAATTTGCTTGTGATTTTAAGCCTGTTTTGAAGGTTTCTTGAAGAGACTTTCTCCAGAAAATCGCTCATAATTTCAGAACGGAGTGGCTGATGTCAGTCAGGTAAATTTTAAATTATGTTTGAAAATGTCAACCATTAAATAATGTGTTTGTCGATATTATCGTTTTGATATCCAGGGAGCAGTGGCCTTTCAAACGGGGATTGTTTTTTTCTGACTCACCCGGTAGAAGACACTGTAATTCTGAAAATAATCAAGATATTAAGAATTGCACAAATACCATTATAGCAAAGTAGCTCAAGTTTCCTTCGAGCCTTTAAATCAAGTGCAAGATGCAATAAATATGCATGCAATTTTTTTAAAGATTCGATTCCTATGCTTTCCTCCGCTTGCGCTATTGATAAAAGCAAGATAAAAGTGATATCAGCTCATCAAAAACCGCAGAGAAATATTCTATTTAACCGATAGGGTTTACATTAAAGGGAATCGACATAGTTAAAAGCTTGTCCGGGCCAAGTTAAAAATATAGTCTATTGTATTTGATACTGTTGGCACGTGCCGTTTCATTGTGTACTGCACCTAACCTCAAAAAACTAGATTACAGTGATTCAACCAACTTTCCCCTCTTTGAAATAAATGAAGAAAAGATTGAGTCTACGTGTAAGATCAAATATCTTGGGGTACAAATTGATCCATTTCTAAATTGGAAGGAACAAATCAACGTTGCAATTGGTAAGATTTCTCGAGGAATAGGAATGCTCAAGTATTCTAAGAAATATCTTTCGTTAGAAACCATACAAAGGATGTATTTCAGTATCGCAGACCCGCATTTTAGATATTGCTGCTCTGTTTGGGGATGTGCTGGTGACACTACTCTAAAAATATTGCAAAAGCTACAAAATCGGGCAGCTCGTGTTGTTACAAACAGTCCCTTCGATAAATCATCGCTGCCATTAATATCACAACTAGGATGGTTAACAATCAAAGAAATGATTGACTTTGAAACAGCCTCTATAGTGTACAAATCATTGAATGGGCTTGCACCTCCCTATATGCAGTCAATGTTTCACAAATTGTCAGATTCTTGCAATCGGAACCTACGTAATACCAGTACTGATCTCAGGATTCCACTGTGTAAGACCTCAAATGGACAACGGAGCTTTTCCTATCGAGGAGTTACTGTTTGGAACCTATTGAGCTATGAAATCAAAACTGCTCCTTCGCTAGCTACTTTCAAAATGAGATTAAAATCGTTCTTGAAAGATCAAAGAGGTTTATCTTCTAAACTAACGTTCAGCATATACATATGACTTCTGAGTCCCTTTCTTTTTATAAATGTTTCTTTTCTTTTATATAGGATATTAAAGTTGACTTATATTAGCAATGTATTAGGTTAGTTTGTTTTTAAGCAGGGCACATTGTAAATCAGTTATCTAAATTTTACTGAATGTATTTAACCCTGTTAAAATAAATCAAAATCAAAATCAATTGTGTAGCTGAAGAAACAATGGGTGCGTGGGCGTTTTCTTGGCCTATTTATAGCGACCACTCAATATAGCTATGTCTATTCCCTTTAAACGCAGACAATTGCGGATGTTAATATTTTCGGACATTGTCTGAAAATTTTATTGTCCGAAATTTGTTTTGGTCCGAAACAAATCTATTGTTATTTATTTTGTATCCCTACAGGATACTATTCGTTTAAATGTCGTTGTTAGGGAGCAGAAAGTCCTTTAAAAACGATCCCTTTGCACCAAAATAGCATATCGCAAAATTGCAAATAAACATGGAAAGAAATGACTGATTTTAGCATACCAGGTCTCTATAACTAGTTTATCTTTCTTCTGAATTATACAACTTAAAACAACGGAATCTGAGTGGTTTTGCTAAAACATAGCTTGTTAAAGTGTTAATGCAACGACATTTTCGAATCTCTTTTTTCATCATAATCTGATACATCTTTATGTACTGATTATCATGCTGAAAACCGATTTCAAATTGGACGCTTAAATTTTGTTTTTTGCGAGTCAAAGCTAGAGATTTTGGCAGATCGGGTGCAAATTTTCTGACCCACCCGGTATTTTTTTTAGTATATTGTCTGGTCGAAGGGCCCACCTTGAGTCCATTACTGAAGCCGATCAGCCCACCCCTACTGGCAATTATCCCTCCGAGGTAAGAAGCATACAGAACTTTTTGGATGGCGATGGTACCTCCCCAGGCGGCCAGCCAAGGCTCGAACTCACCTCACAGAAGGCGAGAGGGCTAACCACTAGGACAACCTACCTCCTTGCTACAATCTTGCTATTTATACATGTTTTCATTTGTAGATCCTGAAGGACCTCCTTCTATTACCGCAAAAGGCAATTCGAGCACAAGCCTGGAGGTGAAGCTTGCGATCCCAGGCCCAGATGTTGTGAATGGTATCATCAGAAGTTATGTAGTATTGTATGCAGAAACTGACGTGACTGGTAGTTTGACAGGTCCTCAAAAATCTTTACTTGTTAACAGAACCAAAGATGAGGAATTTTCGACAGGATTGATTGAGAATTTGAAAGAATTTACATGGTATCAGCTAACAGTGTATGCATCAACTTCAGTTGGACCTGGCCCAAATGTCACCAAACTGGAGCCTGTGAGAACACTTGAAGACAGTAAGTTTCTTTTGATAAGAATAATGATAATAATAATAACAATCTTTCATATTTACACAAGTTAATTTGTTCAGTAAATAAAATTACTATTAGCAATCAAATACCTGTATCCTACAAAGTAAAAGTTTATATTAAGCGTATAATAACTGTTTCCTTCGGGCAATACCAGAAAATATTAACCCGAAGCCGTCAATACCAAACCGAGCTTGCGATGTTTTGTACAGAGGCTGAAGGTTCATATTTTCGGTATTGCCCGAAGGAAACAGCTATTATTTGGTTTACTATCCTATGGCAGAGCTGGATAATTTCTTGTTTTAAAAAGATCGATAAGAAATAAAAACATGAAAAGATGTTTCAATTCAAAAGATAGAGATAATCGAAGTTCTAGCACGAAGCCATCAAAGACAAAGGCACTTGATGCTGTCTCGACCAATCAGATTTATTACCAGGTCTGCGGCCGTGACGATAGGGTAATAAACAGGAATAAAAGTTAAACATTTACAAAATTGAAATTACAACTCAGAAGTAGCTAAAAGTCTATGTTTGTATCCTTGCTGGATGCTTCGAATTTCAAAAGTGGTGTTTTAGTTTGTAATTTATCCGGTAAGTTATTAAAGATCTTTTTTTCTTTACTTTCGGCTAGTTAGCGTTAACTTTCGGCACAGTGAAATCTCTTAAATGGCAGCAAGTTATGGAAAAACAGCCGATAAAACCGCTTGAATACCGGCACTTGGTTGATAAAATATTTTGCTGACTTTTTGCTGAAAATATGAAGTGCCGAATGTTTCGATTAAATATCCGGGAAAATCGGATCTCTTTAGCTGTTATTTGCCTGTTCCTCGTTGAACAGCCGAATTCTCTTGCTAAATAACTGATTTCTAAACTTTCAATATACGAACACTTGAATTGCAGATAAAATTTACTTTCTGTAGAATTCGGCTAAAAAACAACCGATCCATTCAGGCGATCCCTAAGCTTTTTTTTAGGATGTTCTATAACGGATTTTCTTTCCTTTTTAGTTCCAAGTGCGCCACCTCGCAACCTTAGTTTCAACAATGTGAAGAATGAGAGCTTTACAGTTTTATTCCAACAAACAGCGACTCAAAATATCAATGGTATTTTCGCAAAGTTTGACATCAGACTTGTTGAAAATCGCAGAGAAGGGACAACCCGTAGCCACAAATTTGAGGCTCTTGAAAATAATGGCACAGTTATCCATAATCAGACTGGAGCTAGGGGGAGTCGCGTCCGAAGAGCACTAGGCTTCCCTTTTAATCTGCTAAATTCCCCAACAGCAGGTACCCCTCTCGTAGGGGATACCGCAGGCTCACAGATACAGATAGATTCATCTGCGGCGAATGCTTCATACGTTATACCAGATACGGAAACAGAAACAACAACACAAATCATGCTTAGCATCAAATCGGATCATTTCAGTGTTACATTCTCTGGTTGCTTATCATACACAGATTATGATGTCTATATAGCTGCATGCACGAAAGTAGGATGTGGACCAACTGCTAATGGAACTATTAAGACGGATCAAAGTGGTAAGTCTTCGTATTTTGCACTTGTACATAAGGAATAAATTTTGAATTTTATTTTAAATCCAGATATAAAATTCACATTACGTATTATTACTTGCTATACATATGACTACTAGGTATACAACTGTACCACACTATAAGGACGATACCATTCGGAGCAAAACAGTACGACTACCTCATGGCCATTACATGAAACCCCAAGAAAAACGAGAACATAAAATACTTGCAAATTAATCACTATACGCTAAATACAATTTAAATAAAATAAAATAGACTCTGGCTGTAAAGACTGCGGGAAGGAAGTTTCCAAAACGATCCCCTGCACTCCATCGAATTTAAGATATATGTGATCGGTGGATTTTATACAAAATTCCACAGTTAGATCATTTATATAGACAAGGAAAAACAAGGGGCCTAAGATGGAACCTGTGGCACTCCAGCTGAAATGTCTCTCCAGCACAGCTCGCTGTTTTCGATCCTTTAGAAAGCTTTCGACAAGGGAAAGAAGTTGCCCCGAGACACCACACCGATTTAGTTTATAAATTAGACCATCATGCCATACCCTGTCAAATGCTTTAGAAATGTCAAGGTAAACTGAGCGAACATCGAGGGGAGGATTACAATCGATGGCTTTAAAGATCGTATGCGTTATAGAGATTAATAGTTTGACCGTTGAGTCACCTGGACGAGAACCTGCTTGATTTGGGTTAAGTAGCTCGCAGGAAACAAAATGTGTGTATATTGAATCGTATACGAGTTTTTCAAGTATTTTCCCAAAAATAGGAAGGAAAGAAATTGGACGGTAATTCCCCTTAATATTTTTCTAATTTTTCATATTAACTGGCACTACATTTGCATGTTTCAATATTATCAGGAAATAATCCCTGCCTCAAGCAGTTTGTGAAAATTAATTTTAATGGTATCATCAATGAGGCATCACTTAGTTTTATCGTTCTCACAGATATTTCATCCCAGCCATGTGCTTTAGTAGGTAGGGTTAAGTGATCTTATGATATTTAGTATATTTTCTTCAGAAATGATAAAATCATTAATCAAAAGTAGTAGTTACTGGAACTTGTTGTGGAATCTCACTACCTGTATCAATTGTGATTCACTGAAGTACCGGGTGTCCCAAATAGAAGGTAACAGATTTGATCAGGGCTAGCGATGCCAATTTAGCTCCAATCACTTCGCAATAAATTTTAAGCTTATCCTGAAAAGTCAATTTGAACTTGGGCACCTTGTTTATTGATATTGGTGCCTCCAAAGTTGAAATATAATTCTGTAAAGTTCAAATTTTACTCCACCTCCAAACCAGAGATTTGTTGTTTTGGCCTTAGCAAATTCCTGAGGCACAGCGAAATTAAAAATGAAAATGGACTAAAAATTAAGAAATGCGTTTTAGGTGAGCTCTAGAAAATACCCTATACTATAATAATCTATTTTTTGTTCCAATTTTATCAAGGCTATTATTGATTTAATTTAATTCATTCCAGCGCCTGGAGCTGCACCAATACTGTTTCCACAGGCAACAAGGTACACAAATTCATTAGTTGTTTCATGGCAGCAAATACCGATCACGTTGCAGAATGGTATCATCACTGGATACATGGTCAAATGCATGAAGTACTGCGAGTTTATGCGATGGCTCAACCTCAACGAAACTGCAGATTGCGTGCGTGTACCCGCGGAAAACATCACAACATTTGTTGAGAAAGCCATCAATCCTGCAAACACAAGCGCAGAGCTGAAGGATCTTGCTGCGTATACAAGATATTACGTCGCAATCTGTGCAAAGACCATCAAAGGTTTTGGTCCATGTCTCGAGAAGATATATAAAACGGATGAAGGAGGTTTGTGCAAAATCTTTTCATACAGGGTGGGCCAAAAACATAGCCCCCCAGATTGAAAATTTCTGAAAAAGTTCCTGAATTCAAGATGTCGATGAAATTCATACTGCATCAAGTACAACATAAAAGACACCTAATGTGCAAAAATCAATAAAATATCAGCTGTATTTGCATAGAAATGAGGTTTTCAAAAAGAGATGGTCGCCAAAACCATCCCGTAACAAACTCACCAATCACCAAAGACATAATTTACCTACGAAAGTGTCAATTACGAGAGATCTTTTTCTCTCTAACCTTTCATTGTATAGTTTTCACCTTGACTCGCTTCTTTTCGAGACAAAAAATATCGTTGCTCTACCAGATGTGCTGCTATGGAATGACATATATCATGATCGAAATGGCATTTTTAGAAAGATTGCATTTTTACCACATTATTGTGGTACTATCAGCCCATATTTTGGTATCCTACTGAAAAATTACATTGAATACTTAGGTTTTTATCATCAATTGTGATAATAACAGAACAATGCCACTTTTGTAGGCTTAAGATGTTGATTGGAGTTCATTTCGTTGAGCAGACTTTTGCGGATGACCTGTTAGAAGACATTTCGCGGGAATAAACTTTCGCGAATTGTGAATTAGTATGTAGTTTTGCGCAATAAACTTTAGCAGATTTACCTCAAAAACGCGAAAACCACGAAAGTTTCTTCCCGCGAAGGTTTCTTCTTGTAAAGTACTGATTGATTGATTGATTGATTGATTGATTGATTGATTGATTGATTGATTGATTGATTGATTGATTGAATGATTGATTGATTGATTGATTGATTGAATAAATGATTGTTTGATTCATTGATTGACTGATTAACTGATTCATTGATTTGATCTAACTTAGTTCCCAGCCAACCTCCTAATGTAACCAGCGTCTATGATACAACTGGCAAAAGCTTTAAAATGATATGGGATGATGTGAATCCGCATAATCAACATGGAATCATCCTTGGCTACCAAGTGAGATATCAGCTGACGGAATTTTTAAACGACACATATCATGACCTTGGATTTTACCAGTTTGAGAATACAACGGCTCAGCCACCACCAAACGAGATGGAACTGAAAGAGTTAGCATTGAAATCAAACTATACATTCAAGATTGCTGCATATACATCGAAAGGAATGGGTGCCTTCTCTCATATAAGGTTTGCTGAGACTGGAGATTTCAGTAAGTGGATGTTTTTCTATTGGAATTTATCCTGTTTTATATCCTTTTTGATGCGAAACATGGGTGATAAACATTTCAAAGTGCCTATGAAATGAAAAACTCGACCTCAATCTTTCGCCTCGTTGGAGAGACCTTCCAAAAGNCATTGATTGATTGATTGAATGAATGATTGATTGATTGATTGATTGATTGATTGATTGATTGATTGAATAAATGATTGTTTGATTCATTGATTGACTGATTAACTGATTCATTGATTTGATCTAACTTAGTTCCCAGCCAACCTCCTAATGTAACCAGCGTCTATGATACAACTGGCAAAAGCTTTAAAATGATATGGGATGATGTGAATCCGCATAATCAACATGGAATCATCCTTGGCTACCAAGTGAGATATCACCTGACGGAATTTTTAAACGACACATATCATGACCTTGGATTTTACCAGTTTGAGAATACAACGGCTCAGCCACCACCAAACGAGATGGAACTGAAAGAGTTAGCATTGAAATCAAACTATACATTCAAGATTGCTGCATATACATCGAAAGGAATGGGTGCCTTCTCTCATATAAGGTTTGCTGAGACTGGAGATTTCAGTAAGTGGATGTTTTTCTATTGGAATTTATCCTGTTTTATATCCTTTTTGATGCGAAACATGGGTGATAAACATTTCAAAGTGCCTATGAAATGAAAAACTCGACCTCAATCTTTCGCCTCGTTGGAGAGACCTTCCAAAAGAAGGAACACTGATGGCAAAACTTTGTCAAAGTCAATGTTACTTTACGATTCTCCAAATAATGATCTTTTCATTTTGCAGCTGACGACACTTGGTTTGCACCGTGAACCAAAAATCAAGAAATCTACTACTTTTTCTCGACCATTTGTATGATTCCAACTAAACTTGGACAGATAATATGTCTAAGGCAAATCTCATAAAGATTAGCATTTATTTCATCTCCCTGGAAACAAGCTGGGCTAGATTTAGGACATATTTTAAAAGACATTGATTTCTTGCAGAACATGGAAACTGGAGTGAATGGTCCAAATGGAGTTTCTGTAGTGAAAGTTGTGGTGGTGGGACAGCGATAAAGTATCGAACATGCGATAATCCAAAGCCGTTTAATGGTGGTGATGATTGCAAGGGCGCAAGCAATGAAACCAAACCATGCAACACTCAAATTTGTAGTGGTGAGTTAGACTTATGACATGATTTGTTGTTCACGCTCCAAACTTTATTGAATTAAATCCACCTATTCGCACATGCGATAATCCAAAGTCGTTTAATGGTGGTGATGATTGCAAGGGAGCAAACCAAACCATGCAACACTCAAATTTGTAGTGGTGAGTTAGACTTATGACATGATTTGTTGTTCACGCTCCAAACTTTATTGAATTAAATCCACCTATTCGCACATGCAATAATCCAAAGTCGTTTAATGGTGGTGATGATTGCAAGGGAGCGAGCAATGAAACCAAACCATGCAACACTAAAATTTGTAGTGGTGAGTTAGACTTATGACATGATTTGTTGTTCACGCTCCAAACTTTATTGAATTAAATCCACCTATTCGCACATGCGATAATCCAAAGTCGTTTAATGGTGGTGATGATTGCAAGGGAGCGAGCAATGAAACCAAACCATGCAACACTAAAATTTGTAGTGGTGAGTTAGACTTATGACATGATTTGTTGTTCACGCTCCAAACTTTATTGAATTAAATCCACCTATTCGCACATGCGATAATCCAAAGTCGTTTAATGGTGGTGATGATTGCAAGGGAGCGAGCAATGAAACCAAACCATGCAACACTAAAATTTGTAGTGGTGAGTTAGACTTATGACATGATTTGTTGTTCACGCTCCAAACTTTATTGAATTAAATCCACCTATTCGCACATGCGATAATCCAAAGTCGTTTAATGGTGGTGATGATTGCAAGGGAGCGA
>REGM01000070.1:284619-299737 GCA_004194415.1 Aurelia aurita
ATATAATCGATTTATTTAAAGTTGGCAACTTACATAGCTACTAAATAACAAAGCTAACTTAAGCCAACAAACTAAATACAATGTTAAATAAATATATATATACAAGTAAAAATAAGTCAATAAAATTACAAAGTTTATATCAAATTACAAAGTTCATATAGAAATAGTGTAACACTATAAAAAGCCGAGCCGAGGAATGTACTGCCTGCAAAGTCTGCAGTCGCAAACTTCATTGTTCCAATATTTGATTTTATTCTTAAATTGTTGCACAGAAATAGAATCCTTAATTTCCTGTGGAAGGGAGTGCCAAATACGCTGCCCTCTGTATCGGATTGTTTCAGTACCATGATTAACTGTATGTACCATGGGAAGCAAGAATGGATTGGTATTTCTCAAATTATATGTGACACTTCTTTGCAGGAAAATTTCGTCCATAAAACTGGGGTTTAAATTGTTAGTAGTTTTGAACATTTCAGTCATTAGCAATTGCACATTTTTCTGATGTACTGTTACAGATCTATCTTTTTCTAATAAGGTTACGAAGCTGGAAGTATAGTCTTTATACGCAATTCGTAAGGCTCTCTCGTGGAGCCTATTGATTTTGTTATTCAACTTTCTGCTATGGAACATCCATACCAAAGGACAGTATTGGAACTGGCTAGTTACGAATGCTCTCATCAAAAGTCTTAATTTATCAGTTCCTAGATATGCGGACATGCGTGACAAGGCAAATAGTTTGCTACCAGCCTTTTTACAAATATTGTTTACATGCTTTTCAAAACTGAGGTTTACATCGATCAAAACCCCTAAAAGTTTCTCCTCTTGTGAATTATTGACGGTACTGTTGCCAATATTTATGCTGACATCTTGATTTGTTCTTTCACCAAAAATCATAAAGTGGCATTTGCCTTCGTTAAGTTTCATATAGTTATTTTCAAACCATTCGATTATAATTTTAGAATCATTTTGTAACCTAGAGATTACATTTTCGAGACGCATATCGCATGTATAAATTGTTGTATCCTCGGCATAGTTACATATATCCGTCTCTTGAATTGATAATAGCAGGTCATTGATGTAGATATTGAAAAATAGAGGTCCAAGGACGGATCCTTGGGGAACACCGAACTGAATATGTTTATAGTCACTGAAAGATCCATTGATTTTTACTCTTTGTTGCCGATTTTCCAGATAGCTGTGGACAAGCAATAAAGCATCACGGCTAAAGCCATATGCATGTAACTTAGCAATCAGTAGGTCATGTCGAATGCAGTCGAAGGCCTTTGAAAGGTCCATGAAGATAGCTCCAACTTTCCCACCCTTGTGAACTTACTATAAACTATGACTCCCCCCTAACTACTACTCTCCCCTAAGCAGGGAGCAAAATACATTGACTACCCCATGGTCGTGTAATTGCTATGGGGTAGTCATTGTCTTTTGCTCCCTGTGATGTCGTCCATGTAGTGTTGTATTAGACTGACGACGTGATTCCTTGTATTCGTTCAATGTTTTTAATCTGATATTTTTATTTTCTCTTATACCATAACTATCATTCAATTCAATGCGGAAAAGTGAGATTCATGTAATCAGTGTAGTTTTGAATAGTTGTATAGTAATTAGAAAGTATAATAGGTTGTAGCATGTATTGTAAATTTTTAGATGAATAAAAAAGGCTAGGACTCATAATTTACATACACAAAAACAGGACTAGTTTTTAACCCTATCAAGCCTAGCCCCCCTGCAGCTTTTCTGCTGCATATCCGTACTAACTGCACTTACCACTCTGTAACTTTCTGACTTTTACTTTTTATCTTTCTTACAGGGAAAAATATATTTTTTAGAAAAATGAACTTCATTCCAGGGGGTAAAAAAAATTCATTTTCAAAAGATGTCAACTGCAAATTTAGGAAAGGTGGGAAATCAATGTGGAGCTAGGAATATAACTTATTTTAGATGCTCTATCGAACTGACTACTTATTTTGAAATTTGGATGAGTAAATCGCCGTATTTATGCAATGCGCATGCGCACATTCTTTGAATTTTTGTGTGATGGCTTCATCATTTCTTAATAAATTTTGTTTACAAAGCAAATGCAATTTGACCATAGAATACATAAAAAGTGGACTGATATCCTTACTGCTTTTCGTTTTCTGGTAATCAGCAATTGAAATCTTTTAGTACTGAACCCTTATGATTTTGATATTGTAACATTGTGACGTCATGAGCAGGTCACGTGACATATCTAAAATAGATTCCATTGTTGGGTTCATCTCATGATGATATACATATGCCAAGTTTCATGGCTCTATGTTGTACAGAATAGGAATAAAATAGGGGGGCCGAATCAGCCCCCCCCCCTAGTCTTCCTAGAGCAACAAATACCCTAGGCTTGATAGGGTTAAGATTTTTTGGTTTTCTGTCACGGTTATCACTGCATAGTATTTAAACGAATAGCAGCAAAGTATTTCCACTTTATAGCTGAAAGAAACATTAATCTTTGTACTCACAGTTTGTTTCCCCATCCTCCGCCACTGGAAACATGAATTTTGAGCCGTTTTGTTATTGGGGTTTTACTTCCGCCATCACTATCGAAAAATTTGCAAATTTAGTCCGATTTCTGTGTATGTATAATTATGAATGATAGATAGAGTCTATCAATGGCAGCTCTATCAATGGCAGTAACTACCATGTTTTGATCAGTCTAAGGGCGTTGTAATCAGTCAATTGGGCTTCTAATTTTAAAGAAGAAAACAGAAAGTCCTTTTCCTTTAGTTTCTTGGAGGACATCTCCAAGTTCAAATTAATTTCCTAGTCAACCACAATAAGGAAATGTCTCTTTTTTTAGCTGCATCGTAAAGCCCCACCTTTAGGCGATTAGTGTCAGGTCTATTGTCTAGCTACTGTTCTTTGTAGAAGTCATACTCTACGTTCCTTGAATATTTCTTTTTTAAAGATAAAACTTTACTCTATCCATTTCTGTAAATTTGTATATTTTTCTCAGGTTTATACATGGGATTTGCCGGACAAAACTGCATCAAGGCTTGTAAAGGCCTTGGCTACTACTGCAATCCAAACATGGTAGTAAGATCCCAGGGAGATTATGCGAAGTTGGGATACCAATGCCAAGATAGCACAACAAAAGCTGTCTATAGCTTGCAGCACCACCCGAGTTACCGCCAGGGTCGCTGTGAAGGATATAAGGAAATACCAAGCTCCATAAACTGCACGGTGCCTCCTCCAAATGATGGCACTCGGCGGCTTTGTGATTGTATGGCACCAGGTAATAACCTTATAATTTGTTTGGTACAGCTGGTGTAAATGGCTATTACGTCTTGCTTTGGATAGTGTAACGCCTTTGGGAACACTCCATATAGCGAGACCAGCAACAACAACAAGGGCCATTTTGTTATTCATATCACGGGCTGTAGGAAACATTCGGATTGGTCTTTGGAAAATGTTGTGGTCATTGGTTGCGGTTTTCAAGATTAAATTAAGCAGACGCTATCCGTTTGAGTGGCATAATGGCTCTAGGTTACGTCACTCTGCCACGCGCGTCGCCTCGATATATCACGAATGAAATAATAAACAAGGCCAAAACTCGATGTATCATCCGTAAATCTAATTTTAATTCAGAGTTTCCTACAGCCCGTGTTCATATCATCAACTCAATTGACATGATAAGATAAGATACCAATCTGCGAGAAACAATGATACAAAATAAGTTACATGTCTGGCCTAAATACTGTTAAAGCACAAATCGAGACGAGGAAGTTAATATTATTTACACAATTCATACAAGTTTGGCCTGTTACTGTTCATGGTCTCATGTTTGGTCTGCTTCTTGCGAATTTTACTTCCTTGNACGAAACCCCAATGACTTAAAGCATTATAGACCAAATCAAGTCACCTTTGGTTCCAACAGCCTTCGATCATTGGGACCTAAAATCTGGAATGGACTGCCAAATGAAATGAAATCGGCAGAAAATCTGAATAGCTTTAAAAATATGATTAAAAAGTGGGATGGCCCGAACTGTAAATGTAGTGCTTGTCAATATGTGTCTGGAGATTAGTCTTTTATTTTATTTAGTTAGTTTATTAAAAAAACTGTAAAAACATTTATTTATGTATTATATATTCATCGATTTAGATTAGTTTACTTTGTACATTTGTGTATAGTAAGCTAGATATTGTAAATAATCGATGTAAAATAAGATGACAAACAAACCTGAATTCATGAACCTCACGGATTTTAGCGTGCATGGGATTCGCAATTCCTACAAGGAAGCCTCGACTTAGTTTTGAATACTTGAATCACTAGTAAAATACCGGGTGCACAAACCAAGCATAGATGCTTGAACGAAGAAGGGTTTGACTTGTTTGATTGTATCTGATTTCGTAAGGTGTAAAACTCCTCCGAATTCAAGCGAAGTTTTGAAAAAATTTAAAATCATCTATCTTCAAAATTAATTGAGGAAAATGTGTAGAATTTTCAAGAAAGGCTTAGTTTTTAATGGTCTACAGTATGACGGTAAGCAGAAATCTGTCACTTTTCTGGTTTACGATTTAGCAATTTGATGACGTCACGACCTCAAAACTAGTTGAAACATAAAGACTTGCTCGATCAAACCATTCTATTAAACATTCCTTCTTTTCTATAATCTTCGTTTCTGCTAACTTTCTTTACTACTCACGAAGGGCACAGCCCGATACGTTTAGTGCATATTTTCTATGGTGTGTTTAAGTATTTACAGATAGAATTTATCGATTGTTATTGCTATTCATACTTCGCCACACGCTGCACATTTAAACATAAAAGACGCTGTAATTCTGACAATATTCAAGATATAAAAAACACATGGTAGAATTATAGTACAGTACCTAAAGTATCAAGCAATTCAATATAAAGAAAGATGTAATAGTCATTTACGCCAAATTTTTAAAAGATTTGAAGCCTGTGCTGCTTTTCATTTAACTTGAACGTAAAAATAGTGTGATGTGCAGACCCTTACAAGGTCTGTTAAGGGTATGGTACCTCAAATCATTTTGGAAAATAGTTACAGTTGTTTATTTTCTACGCACTGCCAAGTAGGCAAAAAACGTTTAAGTACACCCGGTTCTATGTACATGATAATATTAAATGTTTGTTGACTTCTTTTATCGACTTTCGACTTTCCGGAGCTACAGCGAAATGCTTTTAAAATACAATGCAAGATGCAAAATTCAATTTTTGCGATGCATTTAAGATTATTTTATATTCATTGTGACAATTTAAAAGTGTTTTAAAACGTTGAGGTTTTGATATAGTTTTATAACGTTTTAGAATGCTTTCTTGAGGGGTTTTCAAAGGTTTTAACAGCATTTTTAATGTTTTGAAACCTGAATTGGATGTTTTGATCTGATTTGAAACTTGAGTAAAAGTTTGTTTAATTTTTTTCAATGCTAATTTTTTTGCTGCCAAAGCTGCCTCTCATTTTATCATTTCATTTTTAATTATTTAACCACGGTGGCCCCGTCAGTCTATAGAGACTGCTTTACAGAGGACCGCGCAAAAAGACTACAAAGTAAAAACCTAATTTACAAATTTCGTTTTCTAACTTAAATACAAAAAAATATCTATAAAAATGTTCATAACAAAATTAAACGAAAGTAAATCAAAAGAAAAGTGAGATCAAACCCTCTGCAATGACTCGTTTAACCTTTTTTTTGAAGGTAGGAAGAGAGGGTGCATGTTTCACATCCAAGCTTAATTTGTTCCATACTGTAGTCCCACGAAATGAAATAGACTTCTGTCCATTTGACGTTTTGAAAAGAGGAATACGCAAGTCAGTTTCGGTGTTTCTTAGTCCTCTTGTCTCTTTCTCTACGGTCTTTCATTATGTGAATTGTCATTCACTTCTCAGGTGACTGTGGCTGTGAAGAATGGGCTCAATGGAGTGTTTGCTCTGTACCAAAATGTGGTGGTGGAATAACGGCACGGAAACGCATTTGCGAGAGTAAACCATGGTGTCCCCCTGGAAATACTTCGCAACTTCTTGAATGTAACACAAGTCCTTGTCCAGGTATGTAAATGCATGTTTTTCAGTATAGGCATCAAATCTTTAAAATGGATTGCACAAATGGTTAATGCATCTTTCGTTTGATTTAATGGCTTAAAAGGAACTTCAGGTACTTTGCTGTGATTGTTTATTGGCAATCTTTGATGTGTTGATTATCTTCAGAATTACAGCATTTTTCTTTTTATTGAAAGAATTCATGAAAAGCTTTGAAAAAACTTGAACTCATCGTAAATCCTAAATCCACAGTTTAAGAAAACCATAGTTTATGAAGGTCTATAATATGGCGGTAAGCAGAAATCTGTAGCGTTTCTGGTTTACGATTTAGCAATTTGATGACGTCACAACCTTAAAACTGATTCAAACATAGAAAAACGCTGTGATTCTAAAAATAATCAAGATATCAAAGATTGCCAATAAAGAATTGCAGCAAAGTACTTGAAATTCCTTTCAAGCCATTAAATCATACGAAAGATGCATTACCATTCGTGCAATCCTTTTTCAGATTTGATGCCTATGCTACATTCTTCAATTTTACTTTGCCAAAGATGAAATAAAACTATGGCCAAAGGAGCAAAAATTGTCACTAGACATTGAGATTCGTTTGCCAAGCAATTTTTCCCGTTTAACGAAGCCGCAAACATTGCTTGCCAAGCAAAATTTAGCAGAATTTGCTGGGCAATATTTTGAAAAAGTTCAATTCTCGAGCAAATGTTTGCAACATGGCCAAACAGACAAATATTCTCTTGGCAAGCAAGTTTCTAATGTTTGCTCATTTTGCTGGGGCTTAAAGACATTTTGCTAACCATAGGGCTTTGCGTGCTGCGCATGAGAAAACAGCACAACACAGGCCTAGCATCAGAGACTTTCAGATAATCTGAAAGTCCATTTGCAGTGCATCCTGGGACAGCAACAGCGTGCAAAACCACATGGTTAGCAGAGGGTCTTTAAGACTAGAGAGGAAAGGAAAAGCCATAGAATTGATGAAAAGGTTCAGGCAAAGCTATTAATCATTTTAGCTAAGATAATACTCATTTGATGACACAAAAGTCTAAATGGCAAAATCAAACTGCTGGAGCCTAAATATGATTAAGATAAGGGTGTCCCAATAAAAGTCTCCTTGCTTAAAGATCATTGACTGAGTTAAAAGTGGCTTAAGCCAGGGGCCTGGGTATCGATATTTTTAGTGTTCTTTAAATCGTAAATGCTTGCCTGCATTCAAACAATAAGACAACAGGCACGTGTGTGTCTTTCTTTTGTCTATTTAAAGCTTACTGCCTTATCTCCGTTGATTCGCTGATATATACGCTTCACATCTAATATGAGATGGACTTTAGATTAAAGGTAATGTGTCCATATATAAGGCCAGCGTATACCCAACCTGTCAACATCCATCAAATTCTCGGCAAATTCTTTAACATATTTGTGCTTTGAGTTGGTCTTCTGGGGTTAGAAAAATGAACTTTCCTTTCACAGGGCTATCAAAATAGGCAAATGAACATTTTGAAACACTCGATATTTCAGGATTTAATTGAAATTTTTTTGTACAGTTGACGGAAACTGGGGACAATGGTCAGAAATCACTGCATGCAACAAGTCATGTGGTTATGGTTACAGACACAGATATAGAGAATGTGACAGCCCGGAAGTTGCTCATGGTGGCGACCCATGCCCGGGCACACCAGTTGATGTTATACCTGAATGCAACACACATATATGCCCAGGTTTGTGGATTTATCATTATAAATACCTAAAGATGGGGGACCTCCGTAACCATCAATATGATCATCTAACCCCATCACCATACCCCCGCCCCCCACACCTTGACCCAAAAACCCTTAAAACCCACTAAACCCCTAAAAATATACCTCTAACATTGCATGTGATCGCTGTAGATTTGATTTATCAACAAGTGTTGAGAAGAGTCACACTCAAAATAATCTGGAAACATTTGTGAATACCGTACATTGTCAAAACATTTTTGAGTGACCTTGGAAAATTAAAACGTTTCTTACCTTTGTAGTCCAGGTAGCACAGGTTCTAAACTTCTGAAAAATCGAGCCTACAGTTTCTTATAAGTGGTTTCTTATATAATGAGTGTACAGGTGAACCTGGACTTGCTGAAAGTCTTCCTCCTTCGGAGTCAGAGCAGTTTTAGTTGTTTGTTATACAAAGTGAGACTTATAGCCCTAGTTCCCTAGCCTTACTCCGCAGACCTCTCAACTTTCGCTCGTTGAGTTGAATCAATGTTGTTGTTGTCGCTTCAGTGAGGGCCTTGTTTCCCAATAGTTCTATAACCGGAAACCGGACACAAATCTCTATCGGCAGATCATTTTTGAGGCACCAATCAGAAAGCAGGATTGGAATAACTTTGCTCTGATTGGCGAGTCCTTTTATAAATTTTACTTCCTGCCAAAAGCAAACAAATATGCGTTCTACTGATCTGCTGAAATGGCTAAAACGATCAAAATCTTGAAAGATGGAAGCGAATTTACGAGATCTTTTACATCTCCCAATGAGCTAAATACAGTAAAAACCCGTAGATAAGAACCTATGTTTTTATAATCAGCCTATTTGGGTTCTTATTTATGTGGGGGTAGTGTCAAATCAGGGTGTAGGGTGTATAACAACATAACAAAAGAATATGGAAAATTAAGACTCAGTTATCTATACCTGTGAGCCAATTGGAAGAGACTTTCCCTATACTCGTATTGTTAAAGTTCATGACCGATTTTGATTTTTCTTTTTTGTGTGTACACCAAAATCTTTTAATAAGAACCTGAACATAAAATCATGGTGAAAAGGTTCTTATATATAGGCTTAGAAATCCCAATTTTCAGGTTGCAGGTTCTTAATAAATGAAGGTTCTTATATGCGGGTTTTTACTGTATCACTTAAAGGAAGGAGGTTTTTGCAATTGTAACTCGAAGAAACATTTATCTGAGTGCTGATAACTGTAATACTCCCGAGATGGGAAGGCGAAATGGTGTCAACACAGTAACCTGCTACATGCTTGTGTAATACTGAACTGAATATAAACTCGTCATCATCATCATCATCGTCATGTTTATCCATGAACAACTCTTGTTCGGTGGATTGCTTCTGCATCCTTAAAAGCATAAAATCATAAAATCATAGAATTTTTGAAGTCAGTCTTTCAGTGTTCTTGATAGCAGAAGCGGGAACTCCTCACGATTTTCCATATCTTTTTGTGTCTGCATGGTTGACAAGCCAAGAAGCTTTTCGGCCTTTAGCCATCTGTTTCTCGAGAATTTCTTTCTATCAGTAGAAAACGATATTCTCTTTTGTTCAGAGTCGTTTGGTAACCCAATCACATGGGCCAGGTACTTAAGGTGATGTGCCTCACAAAAACTTGAAATGGACTTTGAGTTGGTGATTTCTCTAATCTTTTCATTTGAGTATATATAAGCATAATCCAATTCTGACTCGTTTCAGTTGTACCGCGGGTTTTCTTCTTATTGCTTTTACGATTTGGGGCATTTTTCCTTTTAAATTCATTTCTGACCATTCTCCGTAGAAAACCTGGACTTGCCCAAGCCGTCTTGTAAGAAAGAAAGAGGCTTTCTTTCTTTATCTTTCTTACAAGACGACTTGGGCAAGTCCATAGAAAACCATGCCAGATTCCATCAAGTTTCTCCATCTCTTTGGAAGAGAATGAGAATGCTTGTACACTATAGAGTAGTCTACTTCTTACACATGCCTCTAAGAATTTGATTCTGCTCCTCGTGTTTATATTGCCATCAGTCAATTTTAATTCGTACAACATGGTTATTTACATTAAATCTACTAAACAATTACAGTGTTATAGGGTGTCCATAGTACAGGATACTACAATAACCACGGGCTGTAGGAAACATTCGTATTGGTCTTTGGAAAATGGTGTGGTCATAGGTTGCGGTTTTTAAAGTTAAAGTAGCTGCGATGTTTTCACAGCGGCTTCCTCTTATTTAATAGCCACTCCACGGTTGACCCGGGGCAGTAGGTCACGTCACTATGTCACGCGCGTCGCCTCGATATATCACGAATGAAATATTAAAGAAGGTCAAGACTCGATGTAGCATCCGTAAATCTAATTTTAATTCAGAGTTTCCTACAGCCCATGCAATAACTAGTTTTATACTGCAGCAGTTTAGAAAAACTGCTTTTTTGTTGTTTTGGGCTCGGTGGTTTAAAGAAAATAGCAGCTGATTTAGGCCATGTTCATTGATTGATATATTCATTTTATTCGTTTCAGTTGATGGACAATGGGGACAGTGGGGAGAATGGCGGCCATGCAATCAACCATGTGGTAGTGGCACTTCCTTTCGGAGAAGATATTGTGACAGTCCCGCACCGCGATATCTTGGCAAAGATTGCGAGGGAATTAGCTATGAATCGAAATCGTGCAACCCGAATAAATGTGAAGGTAAGAAATAGGAAAATGAATCTGTTTTTAGAACCTTTAGGCCAAGTAAACAATGTATTTCATTATTCATCCAGACGACATATCACGTGACTTTATCAATTCGCGCTCGAAAACCAGAGGTGAAGTAAATGAAGCCATTACAAAACATAGCATCGCAAGGGGATTTGAAAGTCTCTCGTTTATTTATGGAAATAAATCAATTTAAAAAAGCTGGGAAGCTTTTGAAATCATTCAACAAACTTTTGCGGATAGATAGGCGAACCTTGAAATGAAAAGATGACTTTAAAGAAGCGACGGGGATTTTACAATTGTTGGAGTTTGTGGCGCTGTTTACAAAATTATCATCGCAAAGGAAGCATAGGCGTCTAATCTTTGCATAACTTTAAAATCAATGGTGTCAAAAATTATTGCCCTATTCTTTCCAATGATTTGCTCAAATTGAACTTTAGGTAACTTGCCTCAAGACCAGGGAGGGAATTTTTGAAATCATCGTTATTTTCGGGATTACAATGTTTTTTAGATTTCTGCTAATTTTTAAGTTGTGAGGTCATCAAATTGCTAAATCGTAAACCATAAAAGCTACAGACTTTTGCTTGCTTCCATCTTGAAGACCTTCAAAAACTGAGGTTTTCTTGTATTGGTCATAGTGATTTTCCTCAATCAGTTTAGAATTTATGGTGCTTTTGAATAAACAGGGTGTCCCAAAAAAGTTGTGCCCCATTTGTTCGGCTTCTGTGGAGGAGCTGGAAATTCTACTGTCTCGTTATTGATACAATTGCATTGGATATACTTCAACTTAGAGTTTGAGACCTTGTTCTAGCCATTCGGACTAGTGGTTGCTGATTTATGGCGCAAGAAAATCAAAAAAATGAAAACTTCGAAAACAGCACTTTCTTTGTTCTCCAAAAATGCTAGAATCAAGTGAATACCGCTAGAAAGGATTCTAGAGCCGTAGTAGAATTTGTCTACATTTGAGAAAGGGTTAATTGTATTGTTTACTGATAACACAGCACCATTAACCCATTGCAAAATGCTTACAAAATTCAAATATAATGCTAGAACCTTTTCTTACAATATTTACTTGATTTGTTATTTTTGGAGAACAAAGAAAGTGCAGTTTTTGAAGTTGTCATTTTTTTTTACCTCCTTGCGCCATAAATCCACAAACACGTGTGCGATTGGCTAAAACAAGGTCTCAAACTCTAAGTTGAAGCCTACCCTATGCAACCGTACCAAAAATGGGACAATTGAAGTTACAGCTCCTCCACAGCAACAGCAGAAATGGGTCACAACTTTTTTGGGACACCATGTATTCGCATAAAAATTTACTGAAACATACATAAAGTTACAAGACGATACAAAAAGGAGCATGGAAATACATAGCAACCCTGTGGCAATTTACAATAAACATAGAAACTTAGTTAACTACACGGTTTTACAACTAAACGAGAAAGAAAATATTACAAGAGAGAAAAAATTCTACAAGGTTTCATCACCAATTTATTCAAAACGTTTAGAGGCCTTGATATATTCTAGCATTGCTGTAAGAATTCTTTCATTTGAATCATATTATAACTGTTCATGGCCATAGAGGATGATTTTTAGCAACTCTTCATTTGAAAGATTTATTAAACATTGCGGTAACAATATCGAATTTACTCCGTTGAGAAGATCGCGTCTATTTGCACCCCTATTTGCATCATAAGTATGGCAGAGCTGGAAAGAGTGTTCCATTTCCTCGACACGGTTCAACGTATCCCTAAAATTATGCTTAAATTTGTGAAAATTTAGCTTACTAAGCTTACTTTCCTCTCTTTCAAATGAAGGTTCACACAAAAAATTCATTTTGTATCGCGAAGAAAGGTTAACCATCGATATCAATAAGAAATTACTCGAGGCAACCCTTAAGTTCATTCATGCTACGGAAAGGCTTTTAAATGTTCCATCGCTGAACCATCCGATACATTGGCACGTACTTTTTCTCCATGAACTTCAGTATTTGGTGGCAAAATAAAGATCGCTTTTCCACAGTAGCCTTAGAAAGAGAGTAAAGTTTTTTTTGGTCACCCAGTACTCCATACTGCTCTTCTTGGCTCTTCTTCTGACTGAATGCTATAATCTCTACTATCAGGTGTGGAAGTACTCTTCACGGTAAAGCTGACAGATTTTATTTGGAATTACCAGTATATTTACCTTAACGACCCAATAACACAGGAGCTTACAACAGCGTGTCAGACAAACGTGAGTTTTTATCTTCCACCAATTTTAGCTATTCTAGAAAAAGAGTCTGAATCGAACGATGTTTTGATACGTTTCGTAGAATTGTCGAATGTGCACAACAGTGATAGAAGCTCTAACGCCACTCAATCGAAACTTTCGTATAAAAATGTATAAGAATATCTCTCGATCCAGACTCTTTTGTAGAATAGCTAAAAGGTCTATTTATAACATTTACTACCATTTAATTCTGGAAAAAGGATTGTAACCAGACTGCTTAATCAGTCTATATTGTAACTCTGGGAAAAGTAGCATTTAAGATTTTTCTGAAATTTCTTGAATTCGAAAGTGATTTTGTACACATGGAGACTAGTATTTATTCAAAAAAATTCGAAATAAATTGCAGTTAGAATTAGATGCATAAAAGTGTGAGCTACCACCATGATCGACCTTTGGGTGTTAATTCAATCGATCTTTCTACTCCCTTTTCAACCATTTACTTTCAAAGTTAGCAACTTTGAAATGGCATGACCTGACCGATTTCCCCCATATAATTTTTTTCATATCTAAAGTCTCATTTCTTTCTTCCACCTTCCTACTAACAAATTATTAAAGGGTTTTTGCAAGGTTAAAAAGCTTGCATTTGCAAAGAGCGAAAAAATCTAAGTTAATTTTTAATTCAAATATCCCTTCGTTTGTTTCTTTTAGGTCAAAGCTATCTACAATCATTCAAGCATAATAAAGACTGTCAACGTATTGGGTTATAAGTAAGTGTCTTTTTTTAATTACACGTCACCCTTAATGATCTTGTTAAAGGCACTCCGTCACCAAAGTGTAAACAAATCTGTAAACACTGTTGTTTTAGGGACGTGTCCATTGTCTTTTGCTGTTTGTTTGGTGGCTTCAACCAAGCCACAAAAAAGTGATCATTACAAATCCACTTGTATCTGAACAATCGTAAAAGATATGAATGTTTGGTTTGTTCCTCTTTGGAGTAAAAGGATTTATCTTCAAAATAATGCTTTCATTTTTGGAAAAAAAAGATGAAAGTCTGTGTGATATTGCCTAACAAAAAACTGCAAAATCACCATTTCGACCAAAATTTGGAGACGGAACACTTTTAAGCTTCAACAATCCGTTAACTCGCGCTAAACAGCTAAACTAAGTACGACAAATCGCGTTTATTTTCATCCCTACTAGTGGGAACACCTTCTTCTATATTAACACAAGGTCTTTTAACGCCAGTTAGCGCGAATGAAATCTCAAAGTTAGGAGCAAAACTTTTTAATTTCAACTTCCAAATTGTTGACGCAATTTTATTCGCGCTAGCTGACATTAAAGTTATTGCATTATTTTAAGAGAGGGCAAACCCATCAGTTGTTCTTTCGAAACATGCTCATGACTTAAAAATGCCTTTTCACGTGCACAACGCGACACTTAGCCATACTGGTTTCAGGGCATCTTTTGCGGTTTCACTTGTCGTGATTCGTTGCTTGAGAGACTTCCCTTTGTCTGTAATCGCTAATCGCTTTGAAATAGCGTGTCAATCAAAAGCAACTGATTCTATTGTTACAAAATCTGTCTTGCTCTTCAAGGCTCTCTTTTCTCTGATATGGGCAGTCCTTGATCGTTTTCTCTGTTTTCTCCTTTTATCAGGAAAGGAAGTGTGGTTGCCAATTTCAGCGTAGTTTATGTGCAAGTTAAACAAGGCGAGATTTTATTGCTTCAAGACTACGTCACAGCAACAGGGAAACTGCATAATTTGTCAACTGTAATCCAGGCTGTTACACCAATTCAAGGTTAGTTGGTGGATTATACATTTTCTACAATTCTAGCTATTTATTTATACCGGTTGAGTAAAAAAGTTCAGGTGTTTGAAAATTCATAGTACCTAGAGTACTGGATTGATTGGAATGGAATCAATTTTGTCTGATGACCGAAAGACCGCAGTAGTTTGTGATTTTTCTCGTGTTTTTACGAGTACTGAAAATATAGGTAAATTTGACTTTACGAAAATACCTTGTTTGCGGAATGCCTGAAAAACTTCCTGAAACACTTACACAGAACAACACAAAAGTCAATTTTTTCACGGGTATCGGATATCGTCCCCGGGGGGGGGGGGGTACTTGACTTTCAATTGTATGGGGTGTGCCCATCAAAGACAAACATTTTTACCCGGCTCCAGAATTTTTCCCTCCGAACGATAGCCGATTCTAGAAAAAATCGGCGAAAAGTACACTCCAAAACGTAAAATTCTGGCCAACAACCTATTTTAAGAAAATACACCCTTTTGACAACTGGCTCTCGAAAAATTGCCTTCTTTCGATACCCAGCGCTAGAAAAAAGAGGGGAAAACGATACCCTGAAAAACGGCACGTCCCCGTCCGACAAATATATTAAGTACTCCCCCCCCCCCCGGATA
>REGM01000070.1:304743-328468 GCA_004194415.1 Aurelia aurita
GAGATGGCCCATACAGTACACCTATCGTGTCTAGTAAGTTCACTTTAGCCTTGCCTTTTGACTTCAGTTTAACGTGTTGAACAGAATCATTACCTTCCAGTGCAGCATTGGCTATCCGTTCTGGAAAGGTTTGCTTTTACCGTTGGTATGGATAATGGCAGAAATGCTGCGATGGTTTTCATGGGTTTTCATTGATCTTGATAATACTGATAATGTACTGCATGTATCGGGTGCGCCAAAAAAAACTATCCACGTTTGAAAAATCGTAGTACCTAGAGTACTGGATGGATTTGAATGAATCAAAGTTTGGTTGATAGCAGAAAGACTGAAGTATTTTTGTGATTTTTCTCGTATTTTTATGAGTACAGATAATACCGCTAACTTCGAATTTAAGAAAATTCTGTGTTTGCAAAATGCCTGAAAAAGGGCCTAAAACACTTGATCAAATCTTACAGAAATTTCTCACACCGAACAATGCAAAATTACAGTTTTTCACGGGTATCGGATGTCGTCTGCACTTGTATTGCCATGGGATTGAAAATCTTTAGTATTTCTTTAAGAATTCATTTCCTATAACGCGGGAGAGAGATTAAATGCTCTTGCATCTTGTTCTATGCGGGAGATTTCGTACGATTTGATCGAGTGTTTTGGGCCTGTTTTCAGCCATTTCGCAAAAAACAAATTTTCGTAAAGTTGAATTTATCTATGTTTTCTCTGCTGATAAAAATACGATAAAAATCAGAAAACTACTTCAGTCTATCAGCTATCAGCCAAAATTCAATTCATTCAAATCCATCTAGTACTCTAGGTACTACGATTTTTCAAACGTGGATAGTTTTTTTTGGCGCACCCGGTATTTATAATAGTGCACTGTATGTATGTTTAATAGGAATTCAATAATATATAGTAGAGTTAGTCAAACGTTTCAAGTGGTGGTATTCATCAATAAAGTAAAGAAATCAGAAGAACTGTTTTATTTATGAAAATCATCACTCGAAACGTTTAACTAAGTCTACTACCGGGTTTCCCAAAAAAAATACTCCTGTTTGTAAAATCACCAAAACTTGATTGCATGGCCGATCTTTAAATTTCTTTGTTTGGCAAGGGAACTTGAGCAATACAATAGAGAAAGGTACATTTTCCTTTCCTTAGATAAAGGCGCTGCTTTTAAAGTGATGCAAGGTTTCTGGTGTTCTCCAATACACAAACCAAAAGTTTTCTTTTCTTTGAATAATGTTCATTACTTATTTCAATTCAATTAATTTAAATTCATTCTAACAGAAACTTGCAAGTGCCCCAACGACGTGTTCTTGAATTGGTACTCGAACCCACCCTACGTCACCAAAAATCCTGGCTTATCAATGACTGGAATTTTCGCTGAACTCATTCAAAGCATGATCGCAGCTTCATGTGGAAAGTGCAACAATTTGCCATCTACAGTGCGTGCATTTAAAAGCTTATCAGGAGAAAATCCAGTCAAGAAGAACGAAAAAGGTGTAAAGAATTCGATTGGCAAAGAATTCCACGTGTCCTTTCCCATATTTGGGTATTCCACCATAACGAGATACATGGACACCCACGTGTTTATCTTATTCATCCAATCATCGGGCAGTGCTACTATTGTTAGAAATGAGGTTGATTATGCAGCCAAGACTTTGAATGCGTTTAAATCAATTGGAAATATATGGCCTATGTATGTTATTATGGTGCTTCTCACTGGCCTCGCTGGAATCTTCATTTGGGTTGCGGTAAGATTTCGCTTTTCTTCTGCATAGCTACAAAAATAGTCGTTTTATGGGCCGACCTTCACTGGAGTAGTTTCGGTCGCCTAGCGAAGCAAGCAAGCATATGCAAGCAACATTTATTTGTTAACGTAGGCTGGGTATCTGGCAGCTATACAGCTGATCTGAGCCTGTGGCATTACGGCGTGTGCCCTCAGAGTTACCCCTGAGTACTCAGTTACCCACCTCGGAAGGATGGACAGCTGAGTTGGCTGATGGCTTGTGGTTGGTAGTTCCGACGACGGGATTCGAACCCACGCGGGTAGACCCCACAAGATTCGAAACACTGAGCCTTAACCCTATCTCACCTGGGACTTTTGAAGCGGTCAATGCTTGGGCCCCTTCTTTTTCTCCGCTGTTACAGTAGCTATGATCGTGTAAATTAGTAATTATATGGACTTTGATGCAAACAATCAAAATCACGTGATAAAATCAAATTAAGGCTATTGTTCTTGTTGCTATGACAATAAAAAGATATCAAGTTATGATTATGATGATAATGGGTATCATGATTAAAACAACAAAATAAGGGATTAAATTGTAATTTTTTCTGTCAAATTGAGTTGGATATCATTAAATACATGTATAGGCATAATATGTACCATATTTGAGATTAAAATTTGCAAAAATCTCAAGAAAGGTATTCAATTTTTGTCGACCACTCAGTAAAAAATTGGTTGCCATGGTTGCGGTGCTATATTTAGAATCTTGAAATTTTCATAATTCGATACAGTATAGTTATAACGTTAAACTTGCGCAATCTTGGGATGCTGCGTTGCATATGTTAGAAGCAGCAAACAAAAACCTTTTTTTTTTTATATATAATCCAATAAAATGCTACAATACATATTACGACCTACGCTACTTACAATAATTACTCTACAATACTACTAGGACGAATATCCCCGGGGAGCAAAGGGCTGTGTCTACCCTAAGGCAATTACATAGAGAAAAAAACAAAAAACAAAAGACTGCTGAAACACACAACAAAACAACACCAAGACAAAAAAAACTTGGGCGGGGGTGGAAACCCCCCCCCCCCCCCCCAGGTGAGATAGGGTTAACCACTTGGCCACACCATCACCAAGAGAGCGCCTGCTGGTTGCAAGCTTCCAACGCGACCTGCTGATCTTGACTGATCAGGAAATTTTTAATTCTGACTGGTAAAGACACATACAACCAGTAAAGACAGCAAAGACACATACAACCTATTATAATTCTAACTGGATAAATTTTCAGCTGAAGGCTGTGGTCGTCATGAAAGTACAAACAATCTCTACTCCTGCAGCGCGCGACGCGCTATCTGCAATGATGTCTGACTACAAACCAGATCATGCGAGCAAGACAAGTGCGCTGATCACCGACCAAAACTACTGAAATTGAGGTCGGCCATTAAATTTCGTTATGAAAGTTTGAGATCTGGAGTAATTTTCGCGGTAGATAGAAAAAGCCTCTAGCGTGACCAACGTCAAATTGGCACAAAAAATTAAGGTTATGATAAATGGCCTTTCTCGCCGTAATCAACCAAAACTCAAGTCTGCTGGGTTGGATGCTTTTCAAGTACAAGAGAGTGCCTTTTTTTCTGCGACACGAAATTTAGGTCTCAAGACTTCCAAATGAGCTCAAGTACAGAGGTAGATGCTGTTTTTGGCAACTAAAAATCAAGAGCTAGTTCCTCGTAGCTTAGAAACTGATGCAGAAAATGCAAAGCTACAGTGCAATTTTTAAACATTTTTATTCTAATCTTGTCAATAGAGTAGAGCAAGCTGACGTCACATGCCTAGATACGGTGAAAACAAATGGGGTTGCTCTGCAAATGAAAACACCCAAAGACGTGATCAAAATTTCATAGCCTTGCTATTTTGCTTTCGTTGCTTTGCAGTTGTTTTGCATCTTCTTCGACATCTTTGCAAAGCAGCTACCTTAGTTTCCTATTTAGGCCTATTGCAAATTGGCACAAAAATTGAATTCAACTGCCTCATGTTCACCTGGATGAGTATGCTCTACTCTTGTCTGTAATTCAAGTAACAATTTTTTTATTAACCTTAAATTTAAAAGAGGCTTTAGGGATTATGTGAGCTGACATTTCGATATTCAGTGATTTTGGAGTAAGCTTCAAAACGAGGTAGCTCGTAAAAACACCAGTTCCCACAAATTTGAAGCCTAGACTGATTGTAGATGAAGATTGTGTATATCTCTTAACTCTTCAGCATTCTCCCCTTCCCTTTTTCTTTTCTTGCGAATGGCTCTCGTACACATACACTTTGTAGCAGAGTAATGGAACCTCAGCGCCTCTTTCAGGGGACCATGCCTGTGGGTCATCCATTGTTCCTTGATTAAAAGGAACTGTTGGTCTTTAATTTGCAATGTTAAATACAAAAGGGACTAGAGAAGGGGCTGGGAACCATTGCCCACCCAGTTAGTGAGGCCCTGTAGGAGCTGGGGCTGCTGTTTACATGACGTTACTGTGTTTAAATTTTGCATTAACAGGAAAGAACTGGAAATGAAGAATTCTCAAGAGGAAGTTATTTAGACGGTGCTCTGCAGGGCTTTTGGTGGGCATTCATTTCGATGACCACTGTTGGGTAAGCTTTTAATGTCTGATATTTAGAAACAAATATCCAGTGTCTCAAAATGATGTATCGGTCTTTGCCGAAATGCTTAATCATGGATAACCCACTGATTTAAATGACTCGCCAATGCCGTAACTTATTGCAGCACAAACACTAACTTTGATGTAGAAATTTATTTCACTATTATAATCGGTCATACCATTCTAGTGTTCTGGACAATTTTACTTGGTAGCTATTTTTGAAAATGCTGCGAAAAGGTGCATTAGGGGCCGTCGACAATCAATTTTCATATTTTAGCGGCATTTAGCCGCTAACTTGAGACCCCCTCCCTCCCCCACCCCTTAGCGGCCATGTTCTAAATCATAGTAGAAAGCAAAGTGTAGAACACTTACTCCTAGGCAACCGGGGAGCCTGCAATGCCTCGCTAGGTCGTCTCAATAGGCATTGAAAGTGAGGATAATGTTTTCTGAATAGTGAGAATGATAAATATATGGCCTTTAAATACTTCAGTATTATGATGATCAAAATCGCTATAAATTCTGAAGTAAAAATTTCACTACGGAGATTTTCCTCCTTTCTTAGCGTCCTAACACCTAACTCCCTCCCTCCCTGAAAAATATACGAAAATCTAATATCGACGACCCCGTACGACCTACGTGTTAAGGATTTTTGATGACGATGATGATGTTTAATTCGATTTAAAAATTTACCTTGATTAAATTGATTATTTCTTTCCACAGTTATGGGAGATTTTCTTGACAAGGCACCTTTAAAATTTTAAATTTTCGTCAACTTTTCTAAGCAATATCTTTCCACGTATCTAAGACTGCGTTCACACGATACTGGCACAATTTGAAAACGATCAAAACTGTGACGGATAGGCCTCCCGTTCACACGAAAACGGCACATTTTTTGCCGGCACATTTTGAAAATGGTAGATTTTGAACACTCGAAAATGGAACATTTTTCGACGCTTTCAAAACGAGGTTGATCGATTCTTAAGGTGGAGGTACATTTCTTTGGCATCAAATTCTTGCAGAGATTGCAATGAGTTTTTTACCGTCAAATTTCCTACCGTTTCCAAATTGTGCCGGTATCGTGTGAACGCTAGAAAAAAAATTTTGCTACCGTCACATTTTTAACCGTTTTCAAAATGTACCGGCATCCTGTGAACGTAGTCTTACAACCAAATTTTGACACACTATTATGTTTTTGTTTTGTAGATATGGTGACATAACGCCCAGAACAATCCAAGGTCGCGTTGTTGCAATTATTTGGACATTAGCTGGTTTGGTTCTATCGGGAATTCTCCTGGGTGCTTTAACTTCATCAGTCACAACCATGACATTACCCCCGGAAGTTAAACTGTATGGCACTGAGGTAAGCATATGGATACCAAGCACTTATTGCGTAAACTGTAGATGTTTTCATTGTTGTTTGCAGTTTGCTGTCTAATGAAAGTTCAAACTGAAAATTTCCCATTTTTGATTCTCATCTTTGACTTACCATTGGATTATTATAAAATTTACTTCTTCCATCACACAACTAACTATTTCAAATCTTCAATGAGCTAAACTAAGATTATATGCAATGATAGTTTTGTGATTTCAATTTATTTATGGGAAATGACTTTGCCTCCCCTACCTAATGATTATTGATTAAGATACCTAAACTTGGTCCCTAAATTTTAGTTAGTTTTTATCGAATTGCGATCGGTCCATGAAATCGATTTTTACGATTTTCCAAAAGGTGCAAGTTTTGTTTTCACTCACCTGGTATCTGTCTTCAGTTGATGTACTGTGCTTTCTATTCATTCTAGAGCGCTGCTGTCAATAACTCTTTTGAGTATAACCTTGGAGTTAGAAGAAACAGCAAAGTGAATTCAAGTAAGCATTTTTAGCAAAAGAAATATTTAATTTTTTGTGCTCAATGAAACTCATCTTCTTAGTGATTTTATGTTAAAAAATAACTTTTCTGTGTTAATACATTTTAAATGTTTCTGTAAAATCATAGAATTACATCAAGACTTTTTCTCAAAAGAAATGAGAAACTAATTAAGGCTCTTACAATCAAATCATGGATTTTAGTGTATGGGGTGAGTGCGGCTTATACGGTTTCCGTTAGGTAACTGAAGTTAAGCTTGGTCGCGTGATGTCAAAATCCGGATGGGTGACCTTCCAGATGCCTGACCAAGCAACTCACTTCGCCGTCCTTCGGAAGGGATGTTAAACTGGGGGTCCCATGCCTGGATGCGGCATGCATAGTAGGCCTAAATTAGCTGTAATATAGCTAGAAATCATTCCAGCCTACTTAAAATAAAGTAATGAATGAAAAAAAAGTGTATACTGGAAAGCATAGGCATCGAATCTTTGCACAACTTTAAAATCAAACTTGTGAAATGTTATTGTCCTATTCTTTCAAATGAATTGCTCGAAGGGAAGTTTAGGTAATTTGCCATAATCCCAGAGAGAGCATTTTTGATATCATTGTTAATTTTGGCATTACAGCGTTTTTATGTTTTATGAAAGGATGTACGAGAGGACGTATCTATAGCTTTGACAAACATTAAACGAACCATAAATTCTAAACTGATTGAGGAAAATCAATATGATCAATACAAGAAATACTCAGCGTTCGAAAGTCTACAAGATAGTACCCTGAGTACCAGACTCTCAAAATGAACAAGATGGTAGCAAGCAAAAATCTGTAGTTTTTATGGTAATACTACGACTTGCCACCATGGATACACCGGTTCCCATTAGATCACCGAAGTTAAGCATGGTTGGGCTAGGTCATTACCAGGATGGGTGACCTCCTGGAAACACCCAGTATCGTAGGTACAACACCTCACCAACGTGTAAAGTTGGTACCTCAGTGATGAAGGCAATAAAACATGAGAAGCGCCAACTGTAAGGCTGCATGCTGTGTAAAAATAGTCCCCAAGGGAGAGAAAAATGCCTGAGCTGAGGGGGTAATGCAATTGTAAAGCGCCTTTGAATATTGAATTATAGTAAAGGCGCTATATAAAAACAATAACTTTACTTTGGTTTACTTTACTTTAGTTTACTGTACGTTACTTTACTTTACTTTAGTTTACTGTACTTTACTTTACTTTACTTTACTTTACTTTACTTTACTTTACTTTACTTTACTTTACTTTACTTTANCTGATGTCGACAAGGAAACGAGAGAAAGAATTACACGAAATAAAGTCTATTTTTGCCACCATGGATACACCGGTTCCCATTAGATCACCGAAGTTAAGCATGGTTGGGCCAGGTCGTTACCAGGATGGGTGACCTCCTGGAAACACCCGGTATCGTAGGTACAACATCTCACCAAGGTGTAAAATTGGTACCTCAGTGATGAAGGCAATAAAAACATCAGAAGCGCCAACTGTAAGGCTGCACGCTGCGTAAAAAATAGTCCCCAAGGGAGAAAAAAATGCTGCCCGAGCTGAGAGGGTAAACATTGTAAAGCGCCTTTGAATATTGAATTATAGTAAAGGCGCTATATAAAACAATTACTTTACTTTACTTTACTTTACTTTACTTTACTTTACTTTACTTTACTTTACTTTACTTTACTTTACTTTACTTTACTTTACTTTACTTTACTTTACTTTACTTTACTTTACTTTACTTTACTTTACTTTACTTTACTTTACTTTATGGTTTTATTGGTATTTTGGGTATTTTGTTTTCTGAACAATTAAGAAGCTCATTATGCAATCTTGCCTGATCTATGCTTTTTATAAAACAACAATAAGACTTGGCGTACTCATCAACAAATTCTTATTCCAGAACACCAGTACGAAACAACAGATCAAGTATTACGAGCAGTGCAACAAAAGGAGGTGGATATAGCTTTGCTGGATGCATTCACAGCTGCGAGTTTGCAAAAAAAAATTGCCGGCTACAGTTTGAAAGTGAAAAAGATGATAAACGCCAATGCAGGATATGGTGTAGTAATGTCAAAAGAGTTTGTTCGCCTTGAAAGTGATTTCAGAAGTTTCATTGCGTCGAACCAAGATAAGATATCAAGTTTCACGTCGAACATGACAGAGAAACTCCATGTAAGTATCTTATGTCTTCGGTTTATTTTTGGGTTTTTGATTTATCTGTGCTTACATCCTGGTTAGGACCCATCTAAGCTTAGACACTCCGAAAAACTACAGGTGAGTAAAATAAAACCGTGGGGTGTTTGCTGATTTTTATTGATGCAATTTACATCGCAAATTCCTTTTGTTTAAAATTCATTGCATAATATGAGCGATAGAAGTAAAACCATGTGTGTCAAGGTTCGTAAAATAGGCCTCAATTAGATTCATATCCATGTACGTGTGAACTTGTAAAAGAAATAGCAAATTGTAACTTTCTTTCTGGCTAAAAATGGCATATTTTCTAAACACTACATTAGACATTTTGCTCAAAATATGGTTTTCATGCCGTTAATTTTGTAGCCTCTCTCCCGGAAGAACAAAATAGCGACAACCTATTCAATTTATTTGGTCTTTAAACAAATACAAGAAAAGTAATTTTAAAGATCGGTACATAATCAAATTTTGGTCAGTTTCCAAAAAATGCAAGTTTTTTTACTCACCCGAATTTTGCTACTAAAATAATTGTCAATATTCGCTACAGATTGAAAAAGCAGATACATGCAATCTGTGATTTGATATTTCAGCTACAATTTTTATGAGTATTGTAGTACTAACATATTTTTCAATATTCGATACAGATTGAGGACCCACATGCTTCAAAAGAAGTGCCAATGTTATTCGATCCTTCAACGAAACTCTTCTGGGACATGATCAAAATAGAATTAACGCTTCTGGGTATTTGCACTGCACTTGGTTTGCTTTACTCGTTGTTTTTGCATGCAAGGAAGAAAAGAGCTAGAATCATGTCTGCAAATGGTGAGTACTGTCTTCACAAATTTTTGGTTTTACTGTACGAGTCAAAAATGTATTCACTGTTAGCATAGGCATCAAATGTTTAAGAAAGATTGCGTGAATTGTTAATGCATCTTTTGTTTGATTTAATGGCTTGAAAGGAACTGCAAGTACTTTGCTATAATTTTTTGGAAATCTTCGATATCTTGATAATTTTCAGAATTGCAGCGTTTTTTTTATTGAAAAAATTTATGAGAAGTTATGAAAAACACTGAAATTAGGTTTTAACTTGAAAAGGATTCAAGTGGCATCAAAATTGCAAAAACATTTGACGCAAAAAGTCGGAATATAAAATTCAGAAGCACTAAAAATTTTCCCGTTTTTGTGTGTGTTAATTGCAAGACTCTTATTTCATTTCCATTTAGAAATGCTACTGCGCAAGATGGAAGCGTTTGATGCCAGTGTGGAGGAATTTGAAACAACCGTAAATGAAAAGCTTGATGCTCTGACGAAGAGACATGACTTGGAGACAAAAGAACTTCTACGATTGCAAAGGAGTTATCAAAGATTGATGAAGAGAAAGTATCCTGATTATGAAACAAATAAATGGGCTGGTGTTCGCAAGAAGAAACATTTAATGCTGGCTAGACCAGTAGGCCAGTCGGAAACATAAGCATTTGAGCACGTAGGTTACACTTTTGATGTGTACGTTTAATTTCCCTGCACCAAAAACTTCGTATGTAGGCTTTTCCTTGCACAGACCGAGGTACAACGTTCATTATTACCCACACAGCGGGCATAAGCACTCAGGTAATAGGTACAGCAAAAGTTTGCGTTAAGGCATTTCTGTATGACAAAACATTCAGCCGTTGGGAAAACGATAGACACAAAAAATGAAAAGATCAATTGATTTAAAGATTTAGTATTTCAGACGTAAGTGCCCAGTGTGAACATGTTGCACTACAAGGATCACTTCTAGGCCCTTTATTGTTCATTATTACCACTCTCTGCCTTAATGCTTCATGTTGTTCTACACGCAAACACGTGGTATTTACAATTACTTAGAATTGCTAGAGGAGAAATGTCGAAATTATGATCTTATGTATCAGGAGCTGTTTGCGAAATGATTGATCAGATGTCGGTCTGACATGGATTGATAGCGAATTATTTAGGTCATGTACATATTATGATGGCCTACACATAACGCAAATAGCTAAGAAGCGGACTCTGGTCCGGTGAAACCTTATTGTCCAATAAAACTAACTACCCAGCCGATATTTTGACCTGAATTAAGAAAAGCAATTTCGTGTCGGATGGACACCTGATCAACCATTTCACAAAGAGCCTCGTCAACACAGGCCGGTCGTAGCATGTGAAAACAAGGGTCTTGCTGCTTAAAAGTCCTTGCCCTGTATACTGTGGATAAACTGATTTTGCTAGGTTCTAGTCAACCCCCAGTTTTCACGTCTTTTTTCATATTGCGGAAAGAATCTTTCCTGTTTAATTTATTTTCTACTTTCCTTTACCTCCCAGCACACCCACTGGGAATTGCAAGAAATAAGCCTTCAGTAATACATTTTTGACTCACCCAGTAAAACAAAAATTTGTAAAGACGTTACGCACCACTTGCAGACGTGATTCTCGCTCTGTTCTTCCTTGCTTGCAAAAACAACGAGTAAAGCAATCCAAGTGCAATGCAAATACCAAGAAGAATGCACTCGTTTTTTTTGAGTTTGTTCCAGCTTAGTCAATTGCTTCTTACCGTTCATTTCTACATTATTACGTTATAAAGACTAGCAATAACAATAGTCAGAGAGTGCTGCGTACTGGATTTACTCACAAAAATTGTTAACCAAATGTTTATGATTGTGGTCAATAGCAACTTGTTCAGGTCATGGCTACATGTAAGAATCCTCTAAAGTCCCGAAACCATGAAACTCCAAAATTTATAATTGCGTGACAAATTGGTTGGTAGATTGCCTATTGATGAAGTCGATTGACCATGCATATAATGCTGTTTTTGCTATGCAGCAATAAGATATTCATATCATACTTTCTATAATACGCATGCGCTAATGTATGTGGTGACCGTACGCAGTGATATTATTTAACAGGCACCACGAAGACGCGCTTTTCTGCGCTTTGTCTGCGCCTCATTGTCTTCGACTTTACCATGGATTTCGATTTTCTTTTTTGCTCGCGACTGTGAGATTGTCACAGGTTAGATGCTGCTTGCTGCGCAGCAATAATAATAACAATGTTTACACAGGGTTGTATTTTAATTTACGTTCAATCCAGGTTGTATTTTAGGTGCATATGTGGCTCACTCTTACTCCGAAATTGCAAAACCCTTTATATTAATGCACATATTACGAAACTTTAAATTTTAAAAACTCGTTGAGTAAAATAGAAGTAGAGATTACTATTCGACGGGAGCTTATGACTCTAAATATTTAGCAGATAAGTCAGAAATGTAACTCCTGTTTGAAAAAATATACTGCAAAACCAGCAAGTCTGTGAAATTCGAAATCTTTTGTTTGATCAATGCTTATTTAATGTTGGTAAGATCGCCCTTGTTATTGTACTCTTGGTATTTTTGAAATGAAGAATTACTCAAGAAAGTGTCTGCCGGTTCAATTTGTTTCAATTTTAAATATTTAGATGATAGAAAATTATTTGCAAGATAGTTTCTTTCAATGCACCGAAAAAGGAACCTGTTTAGTCGGAATCTTAATCAATCCAAAGGTGCGGTTTCTGATTATCTGATTATTTTTTAGAAGCTCAGGGCAAATATTTGTAGCTAAAGTACTCATTTCAAGCAAATTTACGCATCGATAATTTGGAGCAAAAATTTCAAAATTTCAAGTGACGCCTCTGTGAGAAAAGATTTCAAATTTCGAAAAGTTGGTTAGAGATTTTTACAGCATGATTTCCCTAACAACAGTGGATACATTTCTGTTACTTATTTATAGTATTTGTTGCATGCACAGATGTAAATAAAACCACGTACATGTAAATAACAACTAAAACAGTTCATAATAATTATTTATTCTCTGTAACAATTTCTGTGTTTATGTAGAAACCAACTGATTTTTACAGTTCTTAAATCCAGCATAGGCTCCAAATCTTTAAAAAATGGTAGTATGAATGACCATTACGTCGTGCTTTGGACTGAATGGCTTGATAGGAACCTTAGGCAATTTTACGGTGCACTTTTTTTGATCTCTTGACTTGTTTGAAAAAGTTTTGAAATTTGAGCAAAGTTTTGAAATAAATCAAAACTATTGTGGCTTCCAAATTAACGAAGGAAAATTGGCAGAATCCTCAAGAAAAGTAGTTTTTAAGGCTTTTAGCTTCACAACAATATGGTGTGAAGTAAAAGTCTGTCGATGTTCTAGTTTTATGATTTAGAAATTTGATGATGTCACAACACCAAACTAGCTGAAAATATAAAAGACGCTGTAATTTTGGAATTTATCAAAATATCAAAAAAGTTCAAGGTACCGAAAACACAGCAAAGCACAGCAAGGCACAGCAAAGCACCTAAAACAAGTTCCTTTCAAGCCTTTCAATCCAACGAAAGATGCAATTGCCATTTACCCCATCTTTTTTAATAGTTTGGAGCCTCATCTAACCCATGGAAAAATCTAGCATATTCGTGCGTACCTGGATGCAAGACCCTCATATAACCCAAGAGAAAGTGGGTTTCTTTCTGAGAGGGTATGGGACCCAGGATAATGCGTGCGTGACACAGGCAGACATCATGGGAGCTTGGAGAGGAATCGCCCATTTTCTGCGAAAAATGTCTGAATCAAAATGCTTACTGAAGTATACCCATGGCCTAGCGTGGATTTGCATAGAATATGCGAATTGCGTAGTGAAACTCCAGAGCTATAAACGATAGGATAGTTTGAGGATTGCCTTGAAAGCATAACGATTGAATGTTAAACACAACCAACCTCCATTCCGTGTTCTGATACCAGATCTATTCAGCTTGATTTCCCATGAATCCTGGACCTGTAGCAACCTTTTCGGCAGTACTCTCCCCTCCTTTTATCTGAACACGCTAAACGTTACTCATGTAGCAGAATTTGGTACAAATGTCTCGTTCCAATCTTCTCTCATCTCAAAAAAGGTTTTTTTGTAATAGCAAGTTTATATTCATTGCATCCATTTCTTAAGGAATAAGCTTTGGGCCTACTTTTCATGAAATAAACTTTATCAATCGTGAAGCCCTTTGAAGAAATACTTTTAATTTTCGTTTAGAAAAGAGACCCTTTGACCTGTAAATTTGGGGCACACCTCCGTCCTTTTGAGGTCAAGTTACCCCTTATGTTTGCATATTCCTGATTTAGTTTGTTTCATTAATTTTCGACAAAACTCGATTCAATTAGGATGCTGTCGAGGAAAGCAGTCTTAACGGCTCTTAGCCAATTCACAATCTTGTCAAAAACTGTGGCCAAACGTTTAAAATCGTTAAAAGGAGCCGTTGCATTTTAGTAATAGATTAATTGATTTATTTTATAATTAATTCTTGTAAGAATGCAAAGGTTTTGGGCTGTATTGCATTAGAACACCACAGCTGATTCATAACACGAAATTCAGATTCTTCAAATGATTACAACAGCTTAACGTTTTGGTGGATGCAAACACCGCGCAGATTAACGTTTTGATATGTATAAACACCGCGCGGATTATTTTGAAACTTTTTGTAGCGGTAAATGCCAAGTTTCGTGTTTTAGACGCAAACCATGACCTGTTTCTAAGCCCTGCCATAGACGTAGGAGCCGGGGGCACGAGGGGCACCGTGCCCTTCTACGTTTTTCTAAAGTGCCCTATTTTAACCTCGAAGTGCCCTATTTTTGAGGACACGCCCTCTACTTTGGCTTAGAACGCTTCTCTCGATCCCATGTTTGCCAGTACTAACATAGAATTTTTGACTATTTCGTGAAATTTGCTTTAAAAGTTATCATCCCCATGAAAATTTTTGATTAAACATAATTTTCTTTGGCTTAGAATTCATATCTCCATCCCATCTTTACCAATTGGAAAATTCGACAATTTTGTAACAGTTTCCTATGAATCACCATCGTTGGAAAAATTTTGCGCAAAGACCTTATACTTTGTGTTAGAACGCTTCTAATAATCCAATGTTTGCTTGACCATGAAATGGAAGCCTTTAAAATTCTGCGATAGTACGTCTGGGAAATTTTTTAAAATGCAAACCTTTACTTTGGCTTAGAATGACTCTCCTAGTCACTTTCCAGCATTTCTTGGAAAATTCTTACCCTACCCTACCTATACCCAGCTACTTTCTCCTCGTTTTTTAACGAATCTCGAGGACCATCTTTTGACAGAAGTGGGGGGGCAAATGCCCCCCATCCCTCCCCGTGGCCACGCCACTGGTGGAATATGCAATGTGAGTGAGTTACCAAGGAAATAGACTACCGAAACCATTTTCAAAATATGTTCGTTGTCAAACAAAACAACATGCATGTTTTAAAAGTCAGGTTTTGACTGAAAGAACAGAAATCATTTTGAACATAGGTACCGCAGTTTATTATCTTTGGACTGTCGACTAGGCAAGGACGTTTTCACGCATCCGTTTTTCGGCACAGATTATTGAATAGTAATGCCGTCGGAATTATAAGATGGGCTTTAAGGTTTCACAGGGTCCTTTTGAAGGCAAATAAAAAGGAACCAGTTTTTCCGAGGGGTGTAGCACTCTTTCAAAAGAGCGCACACGAGAGTTTTAAAAATAAAAAGATTTTTAGGAGATTTTTCTTGAACACAAGACGATCTTTGCCAAAAGCGTACAGTACGAGATTCGATTTTAGGGAGTGATGATATGCCCTTTGAGTTCTCCCTGAATCGACCGAATTTAAAAGATTGATTGATTGATACAAATGTAAAACCCAAATAGGGGACCATTGCAGCTTAGAACAAATTCGCACGGATGTAAAAACCCATGTGGACCGTTATTTGAAATCAGGGCCGTCACGAACAGTGGGGTGTGGGGGGTGTGACACCCCCCCTGGAAAAATGGCTGTCGGCAAATGATGCTCGAGCTAGCATTTGTCGGCAAATTTACTTCTGAAAGTAGGGAGCCCCGATCCAGTTATGCTTCGGAACCTTGTTGTTATGAGACTTTCAGATTGNGGTTTTGTTGTAATAGCAAGTTTATATTCATTGCATCCATTTCTTAAGGAATAAGCTTTGGGCCTACTTTTCATGAAATAAACTTTATCAATCGTGAAGCCCTTTGAAGAAATACTTTTAATTTTCGTTTAGAAAAGAGACCCTTTGACCTGTAAATTTGGGGCACACCTCCGTCCTTTTGAGGTCAAGTTACCCCTTATGTTTGCATATTCCTGATTTAGTTTGTTTCATTAATTTTCGACAAAACTCGATTCAATTAGGATGCTGTCGAGGAAAGCAGTCTTAACGGCTCTTAGCCAATTCACAATCTTGTTAAAAAACTGTGGCCAAACGTTTAAAATCGTTAAAAGGAGCCGTTGCATTTTAGTAATAGATTAATTGATTTATTTTATAATTAATTCTTGTAAGAATGCAAAGGTTTTGGGCTGTATTGCATTAGAACACCACAGCTGATTCATAACACGAAATTCAGATTCTTCAAATGATTACAACAAGAACAGCTTAACGTTTTGGTGGATGCAAACACCGCGCGGATTAACGTTATAATATGTATAAACACCGCGCGGATTATTTTGAAACTTTTTGTAGCGGTAAATGTCAAGCTTCGTGTTTTAGACACAAACCATGACCTGTTTCTAAGCCCTGCCATAGACGTAGGAGCCGGGGGCACGAGGGGCACCGTGCCCTTCTACGTTTTTCTAAAGTGCCCTATTTTAACCTCGAAGTGCCCTTTTTCTCAGTCACGTTTTAGTCTAAAAGTGCCAGTCCAGTTCTAAAAAGTGGCCCTTCTGAGAGCTATGCCCCTCCATGTGAGAACTGCTCCCTTCGTCCCTTAGCCTTGCTTTTTCTCAGATACAATCAGAGGCAGCGCTGACTTCTCAGTGTACCGGTTGTGCCAAAAAGATATATGGCTATTTGTGAACCCATTGGACTTGATGCAAGTCTTTCTCTCGTGTCAGCACAAGACGTGGAATATGCAATGTGAGTGAGTTACCAAGGAAATAGACTACCGAAACCATTTTCAAAATATGTTCGTTGTCAAACAACATGCATGTTTTAAAAGTCAGGTTTTGACTGAAAGAACAGAAATCATTTTGAACATAGGTACCGCAGTTTATTATCTTTGGACTGTCGACTAGGCAAGGACGTTTTCACACATCCGTTTTTCGGCACAGATTATTGAATAGTAATGCCGTCGGAAATATAAGATGGGCTTTAAGTTTTCACGGGGTCCTTTTGAAGGCAAATAAAAAGGAACCAGTTTTTCCGAGGGGTGTAGCACTCTTTCAAAAGAGCGCACACGAGAGTTTTAAAAATAAAAAGATTTTTAGGAGATTTTTCTTGAACACAAGACGATCTTTGCCAAAAGCGTACAGTACGAGATTCGATTTTAGGGAGTGATGATATGCCCCTTGAGTTCTCCCTGAATCGACCGAATTTAAAAGATTGATTGATTGATATAAATGTAAAACCCAAATAGGGGACCATTGCAGCTTAGAACAAATTCGCACGGATGTAAAAACCCATGTGGACCGTTATTTGAAATCTTGATGAGACCTCTTAGCTTTTGTCAAAAAATAAACTGAAAGAGTCTGGGACGAGAAATATCCTTATACATTTTGAATGAATTTATAGTTTCAAAGAATTTCGAATTTACACCAAAGTGGAAAACACTTTCAAGCCGACCACAGAAAACTTTCAATTGAAATCGAACCCCTAATCCTAAATGGTCCGATTTGAACATTACACGATTCTGCTGACATTTTGAAAAGTTCCATAATGGGGGCATTTCGTGGGCGTGGTCTTGCTATTGCGTGACCCACAGACAATTAAAATAATCCTCCCCAGAAGAATGCAAAATGACTTCATCGAGCTAATCTCCTTTAAAAAATTATTTCATAAAACTTGATTAAAAATTCCTCGATAACTTTAACAACAAATCATACTGGCTTAATTCACACTTGGGTAAAAACGCCTTAGAATTGGGTAAAGGCATTTTCCAGAACCAATTTAAAGGGAGGTATTGCTGCAAATGTAATTCAAAACTTTTTTTTGATCTCAAATTGAGGGAAAAATAATTTCAACTTTTTTCTCCATTACAGTTCTAAATGTATTTTTAACGTGAATCTACTTCAGTATGAACCAAGCTTTACAATTAAGATGTCCTTCAGCCAGTTAAAATATGGCGATAATACGTCGGAGGAATGCAGTTCAGTAAGTCTTGCTCGTCTCATGATGAGCCAAAAGAGTAGCCAAAAAAGCACAACGTTGAGTCTTGAGTGACTCAAAACCATCTATAAATAAACTTTTAATAGTTTTTCAACTTTCCTAATGGTTGCTTGTAATCCCACGAGACTTCCCCATGTTCATACCAGCAGCACTCGCAACTTTATTGGTCCCCATTTGCAACCCAATAATTCCATTGCCTGCCTTGAGCTGGTCTTCTGAAAACTTGCGCACGTTTTTTGTTGCTTCCCTCGGGCCTAAGACTGGCCCATCATATTTCAAATGAGCCTTTCTTCCCAAAGCATGGATACCATTAATCGCAGCGGACATGTTTCGCCCTTCAAACAGATCTACTGTTTGGAACAGATCGGACTTGTTGACACCGTATTCTTCGCACGCTGACAAGAAATTTCCGATGTTTTCCATCTTGAAAAAGGGCATTTTTTGATGGTTGATTCTCTTCACGCTACCAGGTTGTAAAGTATTAATAAGCTCGCAGAGAATTAAACCATCTTTCAGGAATTCTTGGACTGCTTTTTGCCCGCTAATATCATCAAACAAGCCAGGTTTATCAAGAACTGCTTCAATCCACGCCAATGAACTCTGCTCCATCCCAGCATCATATTTCTCTTGCTTCTTCAACTCAAGTTCTGCTGTAAGACCATAACCCATTGGTCTGTTCGCTCCTTCTTTTTTTATTGACATCTTCGTGAAATTTTTGGAGTGAAACAACAATTGTTTTGATAGTGCAATGTAATGTTAGATAACCAGGAGTCGAGCCAACTTTCTCGTCACGACAACACTTCAAGACAAATCAAAGCTTGTGAAACGAACAGTTACCTTCTCCGTATATCTATACTGTCAATGAAATCGTTAACAACAAGTACTTTGTAATTGTTTTCACTAGCTTATTTTTACTATCTTCTACTATCACAATGTCTCAGCCTTCCCGGTTTGTTGATGTCTTGTCTTATCGATGATCTTTGGAGTCTTCTCGAAGCTTTCCACGCTCTGGTGAAGACAATTATTTTCCGAGTACACAACAATCAAAGATATCTTGTAGTGTCTTTGTTCTCCTCCCAGGTAGCGACCTCCAACAAACAAGGGTCTATTTTCTCTCACTCAAAAGGTCAATTGCTTCACAAAAGATGCCTTTCCAATGCTATTTCAATGCCACAAACAAATACCAATATTCTCGCTGCTTCAGCAATACAATGTCAATGCGGGGCCTCGCATCCGTTCCTCGCACAACAGTAGTCTACGCCCGCAGTAACTTGAGAAATGACTAAAGTGAATTATGACCCATAAGCCTTGGTTGTTGGTGCGGTAAGGAATAATCTTTCTAAGATGTGCACGGGATGGGAACTGGGCTTTGGTTTGACGTCATGTTGAGTCATGATTTTTGACATGTTGTCATCATCAGTTGTCTATTTTGCGGACCAGAAGCACCTTGGAGCCGAGCCATCTTACTTTGCCGGTTTTGTGCTAAGGTATACTCCTGGTACAATGTACGCGGGATGAGAAATGGGCCTCGGCATGACGTCATGTTGAGTCATGACTTTTCCATTTTGTCATCATCAGTTGTCTATTTTGCGGACCAGGGACACTTTGGAGTCATTCAACCTTGTTATTTTAAGGGCCACAAACAGTAACTGTTAGTTCTTGGAGAAAAGGTTTCGTATTATTTAAAGTTGTGCTTCATCCCTTTTAACTGTGACTGTTATTCTTTACTGCCCACTCCCCTCAGTGACGCAGAAAATCGTTTGTATACAAGTATGACACTTTTGCGTCACAGTTACATAAGGTCATGCTTACGTATATCGTAATATTGGCCCATTTGAATCATCCTTGCACCACTCGCTTCCGTATGTTCATACTCCTATTTCACACGCCATAGGGGCTTTTACTAGCAGACTGTAACCAAACTGTAACGAGAGATCTAGGGTCGTTAGAATATTTTTCATAAAGAGATATTCCAACTTGACCAAAAATTCCAGCCAAGAAAGCAAGCAGTAATGTTGTAAATTTGAAATCATCGGAATCAGAGAGATCTTCATATTGTCTTTCTGAGAAAGGCACGAATTTTCTTGTGTGAGATATTGTTGTTTGTTTGCAAAGAAGACAAAGAAAATGTTTTGGAATACTGGAATTATATGTACCCTGGGAAAGCACATCAGCACCTTCGTCAGATACAATAACCCTTGGCTCTGTGGTCTTGCCTTCAGGCAGTTCTTTCAAGTTGTAACACTTTGCCCTTACTTAGCCTCACTTCACTCACTTTGCCATATTCATAGATTGCCTTTTCAACGATCAGTTGATACGTTGCAATAGTGAGGGTTTCTGAAGGTGGGTTCTCAATCCCATTCTCCCAGTCAGGGACATCGCCAGCCTTAAAAAAGTGGGGTGGACTCAGCAAGGAACTATGTCCTGAAAGGTATACCCAGCCTTTTTTACAACGTTTTTGTTTATGAATAAATACTACCTTCAGAAAAACTGGGATGGACATGTTCACCCCAGTTTACCCCCTGGTTGATGCCCTTGCTCCCAGTGATACTTTGTGGCCAATCCCAGTCAGATTTTTGAAGATAAAAAAACCCAGATGAACAGTCTTTGATCAAATCCCGTCAAGTCTATTGTTTTTGCCATTGATATTCCCAGTCCCAGTTAACCAAATCCCAGTTGCAGCACAAAATCCCATTCCCATAGTGTCATTTTAGAAAAATCCCAGATCCCATTTTACCCTTTCAGGAACCTCAATAGTAACCCATAGTAACTCGTTGACATTGGACATTTTAGAATAGATATTGGTTAACAGCCTATCTAGGCCACTTCACAAAGTATTTGATGGGCCTTTAGGTGGGCTCTAACCAGTGCAGAGTGAAATTAAAGAACCTATCTGTTCTGATAATATACCATTGTCATAATCAGGATTATCCAGAGACTCCGACAACAGCAATGGTTATTCATTCGCGCAAAATGATTTGTCACATCGCCAGTGAAGATAGAAAGGATTGGTGATTTTATGGAATTCTTTGATCAAGTAATTTTATTTAAGCAAATGTAAAAAGAACAGGCCATTATTACTGGTGCTGTAGGAGAGGGTCGTTGCTCCCTAGCTCATCCTCAACAGCAGCAAGCTCCTTCAAATTTGGACTTGATTTCCAAGGGTGGGCATGTGTTGTGTTTTTGATGGTCCAATGTATGTTTTGGGAAAACGATTTCACCAACGCATTTTTCAGCGTACCAGTACAAATTGCGCTCTTGAAAAGACTGGTTCTAGGGACACACATTTTTATAATACTCCAATAAAACACAATTTGGGGACAAATATTGACCAACATCGAAGAACAGGAACAGTCGAAGTTAGTTGCAAAATGAAATTGTTGAAAAGAGTTCAAAATAAACCTGATTTTAGGGACAGCCATTGACATAGTATGGGAGAAATAAACCGGTTATGTGGACATACATAGGACCACTGTTCTCACAAAATGCCCACCCTTAGATTGCCCAGCTTTTTCATCTTCCCCAAAGATTTGTGTGCTCCCTGCTCCCTATTTTCTGTTTTTTGATAGTCGTGCTTCCTTGCTCCCTGTCCTTTTTAGGTCCTCCTCTCTTCTTCCTAAAAATTCCTAGCGCAGCCTCATTAAGATTTCAGACTTTTATAAAATCATCATTTTAGAAACTCTTGTTAGTTTTGCTAGGAAATCAAGGGCATCTTTTCGCTGTTTCCTTGACTGCAATACTCGATGTTACTTGAGTAATGTATAGACAGAAGCATGATTTCATGATATCTCAACCAATGTGAATAAATAGAATTTAAGAAAACTTCTAAGAAATCCTCCGAAACCCAAGAAGACTGTGAAGTCTAACATCGTATACTTCCATATATATCTGAAAACTACTCCAATGAACACCTTTCGCTTATGGGGGCCTGTTTTGCTCCTGTAGTACACCTCAATCTTTATTGTTTGCGTTCGAAAATCGACCTATTGCCAGAAATACGTCACTTGTTCCAGACTCTGCCATAACCCATTATATAACTACTTTTGAAGAAACTGGGAATTAGCTGTCATTACAGCCCTTCCTGCCTGCTTATAACATTCTGTTTAGCGGCATTGTCTTTGGACAGTTTGTAGAGACACTGGAGGATGACGGAGACTATCCTTAAAAAGCTTACAGAAAATCTTTCACTGGATGAATTTCCTAACAAGATTTCTTCACGTAATATGATGTGACACTTAGATTATGGTTAGGAATTAAAAACATAATTTCCACCTCAGTTTTATCCGAAACCAACGTATGTGGTGAGAGAGCGATTTAGGTCGATTTGTCAAATCACACGCAAGATTATGGGTAGGTATGAATGGTCATAAAAAGACAGTTATCAGGAAAAGTAATCATAGCTTTAAAGCATGGGTATGAATCATACGCATGATTTAAAACTACGATAGGGTTGGCTCTTCGGAAAGATGAGCACTTCAAAATTAACCGCTTTTAGTGCAAACCTATGAATTTATTTTCTTACCAAAATAAGAATGCAGTATTCAAACAGTCAATTTTAAAGAAAAAGGCCTTAAAGGTGAAATGCGCACTTCTTAAAACACAGATTTTTAGCGAAGAAAATTAACCATTTGATCAAAGATAAGTCTTTTGACAAAATACAGCCTTTGCGAAAAAGGTAAGCCTAACCAAGCCTATAGCCTTAGCTTTTGGTCAAGGCAATTTCAGCACTAAAGGTAAGCCTATAACCATACTTTTTATTGAAAATGGTACTTTGAAAATAGGCATTTTCGACGAAAAAGGAAAGCACATAGGCTTGCATTTTTGTCAAAAATAAACATTTTCAAAATCAGGCAATTTTAACGTGGAAGGTTAGCCTATAGCTTTACTTTTTGTTCAAAAGTAAGCATTGTCAAAACAAGGTATTTTCAGCATAAATGTCAAGCCTATAGCCGTACTATTTGGTCAAAAATAGGCACCTTCAAAAATAAGCATTTTTAGAGAAAAAGGTAAGCCTATAGTCTTATATTTTGGTGCAAAATAAGCACCTTCAAAAATAAACATTTTTAGAGAAAAAGGTAAGCCTATAGCCTTATATTTTGGTGCAAATAAAGCACCTTCAAAAATTGGCATTTGTAGAGAAAAAGCTAAGCCTATAGTCTTACTTTTTGGTCCAAAATAAGCACCTTCAAAAATTGGCATTTGTAGAGAAAAAGGTAAGCCTATAGTCTTACTTTTAGGTCCAAAATAAGCACCTTCCCAAATATGCATTTTTAGAGAAAAAGGTAAGCCTATAGTCTTACTTTTGGTGCAAAATAAGCACCTTCACAAATAAGCATTTTTAAAGAAAAAGGTAAGCCTATAGCCTTACTTTTTGGTCAAAAATAAGCATCTCAAAAAATAAGCATTTTTAGAGAAAAATATAAGCCTAATGTCTTACTTTTTGGACAAAAATAAGCACCTTCAAAAATAGGCATTTTTAGAGAAAAAGGTAAGCCTATAGTCTTACTTTTTGGTCAAAAATTAGCACCTTCAAAAATAGGCATTTTTAGAGAAAAAGGTAAGCCTATAGTCTTACTTTTTGGTCAAAAATTAGCACCTTCAAAAATAGGCATTTTTAGAGAAAAAGGTAAGCCTATAGTCTTACTTTTTGGTCAAAAATAGGCACCTTCAAAAATAAGCATTTTTAGAGAAAAAGGTAAGCCTATAGCCTTATATTTTGGTGCAAAATAAGCACCTTCAAAAATAAGCATTTTTAGATAAAAAGGTAAGCCAATAGTCTTATATTTTTGTGCAAAATAAGCACCTTCAAAAATAAGCATTTTTAGAGAAAAAGGTAAGCCTATAGTCTTACTTTTTGGTCAAAAATAAGCACCTTCAAAAATAGGCATTTTTAGAGAAAGAGGTAAGCCTATAGTCTTACCTTTTGGTCAAAAATAGGCACCTTCAAAAATAAGCATTTTTAGAGAAAAAGGTAAGCCTATAGTCTTATATTTTGGTGCAAAATAAGCACCTTCAAAAATAAACATTTTTAGAGAAAAAGGTAAGCCTATAGCCTTATATTTTGGTGCAAATAAAGCACCTTCAAAAAT
>REGM01000070.1:330171-357055 GCA_004194415.1 Aurelia aurita
CTTTTTCCATTAAAAACACTCCAATGATGCATTTGTGATGGACTATCACCATTTTGCCGCTTCTTTTTGTCTATTTTTACATGGAACAAATTTATAACATAAATTACGTCATCAGAATTGAATAATTTCTACCAAAATATCATTCAAAAAGCGTTATTTACAATAAAATAACATTTTTCAGCAAGTATTTTGACAAACTAGACCAAAAACCGCATACAGTTCCTTCAAAATCTTCGTTAAACTCAAATTTAACTTGAGAACCTGATTTTGGCCAATTTTCAACTTTATGACGTCACTGTGACGTCATAGGGCGTGGCAACCACACCCAAATTGTGCTACATGTTGCAAATTACTTGTTCTATAACTGTGCCAAGTTATATAGAATTCTGGTGAGTCTAAGGCTGTTTTCAGTGCTTTCCACCCCCCCCCCCATATATGGTAGCTTCAAAAAAGCCCATATGGATTAGGGTTAATCAAATTCTCATTAAATCTCTTCCTGTGATGAACTTCAGCTGCCCTATTGTTTTCTCGCCTCTGAATCGTGACTAGGCTGCTTATCGTGGACTCGTGGACAAAATGGAGACCGATGGAGGAACATTTGGCCTAAATTACGAAGATATTTATTGAATTGACAGATGAAAACGAAGTCTAAATGTGGAAAAAAGTTTGTCATTTGATTCAGGGGATGGTAAGTTTGTTTTCTAACATTAATTTAACAAATCCTGGAATTGTCCTTTAAAGATGTTCTTAAATACAGGCAAAACTCTCAGCCTGGACGTTCCTATAAATAGGTTCTCATAAAAATGAAAATAATGTAATGCTTGATAGAAGCAACTGCATATTATCCCATTGTTAGTTCCATCAATGAAAGAAATAGGGAGGAATGGGGGCAAAATGACTCAGAGAGAGGCAAAATGGCTCACTTGATCTGTTACTTCTATAATTGAGGCAAAGGTTCTTTGGCTAGAGACTTACAGCTTTTTCAATGAATAAAATGTTCTTTTTTATGACAGAAACTGATTTTCTTCAACCAAAGCACAACAACAGTGATTCTACGAATTTAGCAATGACCTATTTTGCCCCCACGCAGACCCATTTTGACCCCACCTTACTCCAACTAAGATTATAGCTAAAATTTCTAGGTCAAATCCGTTGAAGATCTAGTTGACGAACTGCTCGAACTCAGTGGCCTATCATTTACAGATGACGAATATTCTTCAAAATACCTTAAAAGTTTTTCATGAGCAATCTTCTCTTCGTCTGTAAGGTAACTATATGAGTCCGGAATGAATTCTTGTCGTCCTAGGATTATTCTTTTGATAACCGGAACCGGAAACTTCTCGGTTATATGAAGCCAAGGTAACCAATCTCTTTGCATCTCGATTGTTTCTTCCTGATTGTGCAAGTAATCACCAAACAGTTGATACTCAAGTAACGGATTGAATGAGTTTTTCTTACCCTGGGCAGTTGTTGGTTTGCATATCTTCCCTGTACAAGATGTATGACGCTGCGATAGTAGTTTCTTCTCGATTATTTTCTAGGAAATAAAATTCAAATAGATTTTTTTAGTTTATCGTCTCGACGAAGCACCCACACGGGGCCCATTGTCGAGCCCGAGCAGACCACCCCTCTGGCACCTCACCTCAAGGCCTTTAAGCTTTCCTCCGAGGAGACAAGGGAACAGACCTTTCGTTAGGATGAGTGGTGGTACCTCCCCAAACTGCCAGACCAGGACTCGAACCCACAACCTTCTGCACAGAATTAGAGCGGTCCAACCATACTGGGCTAACCCATCACCTGCTAACTAACCACAGGGTTGCAAATGTCACAAACTTTCTCTATGAATTTTTCAGAAAATATCTATTCTATAACTTTGCATTAACCACTATTTTTCGACGGCCTGTTGAAGCTCAAGTGAGGAATTATATCATCGGAATACAGGCGGTATAAAATACCAAACCGGATCAATCAATCTCTGAATCTATCAACAATTAGCGATGAGAATTCGGGGATATATCAAGTACTCTTGGTTTTTTAAGACGACTGGATCAGACGTCAGTACTAAAAGCATATAATCGAAGGAATGAAATGGTAATTATTTGTAAAATTCTTCGGTCATACGAAGATTTGAAAAAAAAAACAATAATCCACAACATAGCTTCAAAATGGAATTATAGTAAGTCTTTAAACGACTCATTTTTGTCTGGCCATCAATTGTAAGCCAAATATAATATAAGGAGAGCTAGATAAGTCTCTTATGAGAGTTTAGCGCAGCAAGACTTGGAAAAATTAGAGTCAGCAGTCATGAAGAGGTTGACAAAATTTGACTATGGCATCAATATATATTCCAAAAACAGAATGTTTCTATAAGAAGGCAAAACTTACTTGGTTGGCTATTAGGACGTCGTAGACAAATTGTAATGATTCTCGACCTAAAAATAAAAACATCTCCCTTACACTTGTGGCTTGAAGAATTTTCCCCCTTCATTGTCAGTTCTAAGATGGATCGGTTCATATTTTAGATGCCCCACATACTTCAAACGTTGATAGATTTACATGGGACGCTGATACGCGTTAAAAACTTATGAAATTCTCTGACCGATTCTTTTTCAATACATGCTAGGCTACAAAAGGCAAATCTGACACGGTCACATTTAACGGCCAAAGCTAGATAAGCTATATTATTTTATTTAATTAAAAATTTTACAAGAACAAGGTACTTGAAACACTACATATGAACTACTTTACAACACTACCAGGACGATACCACGGGGAGCAAAAGACAATGACTACCCTGAGGCAATTACATAAAGAACATGCTACTAAAAATATGAGCTACTAAAATAAAGATAAGATATGCTTTACTTTGGTCGTATAGGATACAGATCTTTTTATTTATACCTGTAATAGCATTTAGCCCTGTATTCTATGAAAAAAGTTGAATTGAATTGGATCAATCAAAAATCTAGGTACACAGCTACAGTACCAAGATAAAAGACTGCTTTGATAATATTTTCCTGCGATTTCATAGTATGCCTAAAAACCCGGGTAGCTCCTAACAACACACAATTTAAGTATTCAATTGACAGCAACTATTAGAAGATGCAATGTCTCCGGCATAATTTAATTTAAGAAAATTGACCATGGTTTTGGTCAATCCGATACTCCAACTCACAAAAAGATTCTTAAAATGTTCGATATATCTTACCTTCAGGTGCCGACATTAGATTTGACGTCAACGCAGTGTATTGACTCTCGGCTAAATCATTAGGCATCTGATCAAAATCATTGCTGCATGAATTCACAACGCTGGAAAAAATTGAAAAAATTAACAAAGCAATCACTGCTGTCATCGAGACAGTAAAATGACCTGCAAAAGTTAGGTCCTAAAATGTACACAGATAGGTTTTCAGCAAGAAATATAACATAATGTTAGCCAGAATTAAAACATCATCACATACCATCAATCTACTGAGCTTGGTTGAATATCGTGAAACCTTCTATTTTAGCCAAGGGCCTTAGGACGATAATTATGTGGCCTAAGTGGATGGTGGATGCTTAAACATTATTGGTCGTCCTAAAGCCTTTTAGAGTAAATTTTGCTTACCTATATACAAGTGTTGTGCAAGTGGATTGTCTTTTTTTTTGCTTGTTCCTCTGCTTCTCCTTGATATAAATCAGTTTGCAAGCGAACTCAAAGCAACGCAGCTAGCCGCCGCCATCATTCTTGTTCTCAAACGTGACCTTCTGCTATGGCGGCGGCTAGCTGCGTTGCTTTGAGTTCGCTTGCAAACTGTTTTATGTCAAGGAGAAGCAGAGGAACAAGCAAAAAAAAGACAATCCACTTGCACAACACTTGTATATAGGTAAGCAAAATTTACTCTAAAAGGCTTTAGGACGACCAATAATGTTGAAGCATCCACCATCCACTTAGGCCACATAAATATCGTCCTAAGGCCCTTGGTTTAGCTAACTGACGCTGTAAACCTTTGGAACTCTGGATGGATTTCAAAGAAACACATCTCATCTAAATAAACTATGGTGTAGGATTTGTTCAATATCTTTGAACATATACAGGTGGCAATAAATAAAGTTTTAAAATTTCAAAACAGAGGATTCATCAAATAATAAGGATGAGATAGTTTACTGACCTTCCTTTGAAGTAATTCGTGAGAACTTTCAATTTCTCTTGAAGCCAAACTTTATTCGTTTTTATGTATGACAGAATATCTGTTGGTATTGATCGGTTCTGTGAAACATCTGAAAAAAACGCGAAAACGTGTCAATTAGGGAGTCAAGAGAAGTATTTCTTTCAAGAAAAGAGCGTAGATGTTTTTAGAATATATTCTAAATTATCCAGAAAGAAAGCCTACAAAAACTTTCACATGGCTAATATTGGTGTGTAGCACTGGTCACGGAAATATTTTAGTTAAGATCTGAAAGATAAGAAACGAACACATAAGAAAGGCGAATATTGAATTAACCATACATTCGTTGCCTTATGATCAGAAAATAAGGAGAAAGGTCTTCGTAACGCAACTGCAAATAATTATCTTAAAGCGTATCCCTCAGGTTAATCATTAATAAATAATTACAAAGGTTGCAAGTCAAACATTATCCAAGTTTCAACTCCGCGCAAAGAAGACAATTAAGAACGGAGCTAAAGTCATGACAAAGAAACACGAAAATATATCACTGCCTAACAAGCAAACAAAAGTCAAATAAAATAGAGCTCATACCTGTGGTTAGATTAAACAGTAAATGCCAAACCAATTCAGCAAAACATTTAATTCTTCCCATTGTTGCATCGGAAATTGCAAAATCAAATAACAAATAAATGTTCTCTTGGACAGTCAACCATTTATATGATACGAATGCAAGGACCTGGAAATTAGGAAAGAAAAAGTATTAAGATAATAAGCTTCTTTCTCTGATTCCTTGGTTATCCCTTTTCAGTGTCGTTTATGAGCAATATTCATAAATATGAAAGTATCCAAAAGATCTTTATCTGTATAAATCTTTATGTGTATAAATATATAATGTATGTAATCTTTATGTGTATAAATATATAATGTATGTAATCTTTATGTGTATAAATATATAATGTATGTAATCTTTATGNAGTCGCTACAGTTAGCAGTGTGTATACTGATAACGGGGGTCGTGCTTTTGTTTTCCTTCACAAAATTTACAAGATTTGGACGCTCGATCCAAGCCTCTATTCTGGCAAGTAAAAAGGTCTATTCTGGGACCGTTCCTTGCTAAATTTTTCTCTTTTGCTCTCATGAAACAAACTCTGTAGTGTATCATCTTATCTTTCGAAAGTCGTAACTTCGAAAGTCGTAAGTCGTAACTCAGAAAGTTCGCAAATGAAAGTAGTTATCAATCTTTCAATATTTAAGTAATGATACTGGAATTTCAAGAAGAGTATTTCAAACTCATAGCTCTCTTTTATATGCCACTAGAGTCAATCAAATGAGGGTACTTATTTGGGACACTCGGTATCTAAGAAGTTGCACATCAATTTTGTAACAGCAGTAATCGAAAGTTGTAGACTCACCATTCAGTCTGTTGAAAAACACAGCAATAATTTTTGGAATCGTATTCAGATTTTCTGTAAGCACATTTAAAGTACTGACCAGACACTGGTACAATAATTCACCTTCAGCTATGGGTAAGAAAAGAGAAAAGATGAAAAAAGTGTGGATTGAAGAGAAGGAATAACTGTAAATTGCTAATAAAGGCAATCATCTTAAGGAAAGGTGCAAAACCTTACCTTCAAGGAATAGAAATGTCCTGTAAATGTCCTTTTAATACAGCTGTTCATGTTTACTTTTATGTTAACCAAGATTTTCTTGAGCCATGATAACTTTAAAGAAGGTATGAAATACGAAAAATTTATCACATTGACTAGTCTGTCGAAACTCGATGTGTCTTGTGTCTTCTGCTATGAACTTGCACACCTACTAGATAGGTCTACTCTTCATATAGTTTTTACTCATGTTTGTTCCATTGTTCTTCAACATTTTGAGCCAGGGCAAGATTTCAGAATGCAAGGAATGAGATTGCAGGATGAACCCAAGACTGGAAGAAAATCGACCACATGAACTTACAGATTTCACTGCTTGATATCTCATCTTCAACAGCTGTGCATCCACATGGAAGAGTTCCAATATTCGTAAAAGCAAATGATGGCTGGCATCTTTTGCGGTCTGGTTCACAGATCATTTCCAGTGACGGCAAGAATGCTCTGAAATAAACATAAGCAGATGACATGCAAGTGCAATAGGTCATTCTATTAAACGAATAAACACAAATAACTCTCCATCTTTGCCTAATATCATACACAGTCGGCTAACTTTTACAAAGTTAAAAAAGAAATTCTATATCTGTTAATTTGGAAGGTTGTTGAGTTGAAAACTGTTCCTTAATTTTTGGATGATTTTGCAGTGTCCATTAGAATGTGATATCTCAATGGATGGCTGTGTATGATAACCATCACCACTAACAAGGACAGATTTCGTAAAAATAGCCTCAGTTTCTTTTGATTGACACGCCAATTGAAAACGACTAGCGATCGTAGACAAAGGGAATTCTCTCAAGCAACAAATCAAAACAAATAAAGCCACAAAACTTGCCCAAAACCAGTATGGCTAACTGTCGTGTTGTGCAAACGGGGTTGTTTTATATCGAAAGAAGAAGCAAATTCTGTCCTTGCTATCACCACGACACCTAAATTATGATTTTCCTCGCGTCAATTTTTTGAAATTAGAAGATAAATATTTCATTCTCGGTCCATAACGTAATGAAGGATTAGAAAATAAAAGCTGTATTCCTCTAGGAACCATTAAAAACATCTTGGTGATGTAATTGATAGAAGCTGGTTTCCACGAATCAAGGTAGTGCTTTCATAGCACTGCAAAGCAGTTGGCAAGTAGCTACACTCTCAAATCATTCAAATAGAACCTAAAAGAACCGTTGCGGCACATTCTGGATCATGCTAAACACCATAGCAAATATTGTTAAGACTGTGGGTCAAGATAGATCAATATCTCAAATTTAAGTTAAAACCTCTATGAAACGAAGAATCTTAAATTTTGCAGTCGACAGGAAGCTTTGAACAGAATACTTTGCAATCACTGGATAAATTTGTTTGCTTCACCTGGTAGTAAACGATACAAGTCAGCAGAAAAGACAGCATGCAGACTTCTGTTTTCTGAACAATATGTTTAGATCACAGATAAAAATTTCATATCATAACTATGAAAAACGCATCCCTCACCTCGACAGAAAAGGAATCAACGACTTCTCGATATTTTGCAGCCAAATTGGAGTCTATTTTTGTGAAAAAAGACAACATTAAAACAAAAAAAATTGACGACTCATTCATAGTGTATAAGAAATTTGACTAATTTTCAAGAATTCCTATTTTGCCTACAACCAAAACTAAAGTCTTAAAAGTTCTCACCATTTCACCCGTGGAGGGAAGATATCGCCTTGAGAGAAACAACATGAGAAGAAAATGTTCAAGAGGATTATTCTTCAAAATTCTAATTCGTTTCAGATTTATGTCCTTGACATTTTCCTCTCAAATAAACTTTATTGACGTCTGAGACCACCTGTAAGACCACGAATAGCATTAAGTTGTCGAGTGACGGTCACACGGGTGCGAAAGAGGTAAAAGGAACCTTAAAGAGCCATTGTCACTTAGGGTACGCTGCAATTTCAGACTGTCTGAAAATCAAATTTGGCCTAAGCGGAAAATATGGATCCACACTGCAGTGGTTGAACTGATAGAAAAGTCAACTACAGTCAAACTGATTTTCAGACAGTCCGAAATTTCAGCTTGCCCGCAAAGGACCCTGGGTGAAAATGGCTCTTTAAGCCAAAATTCAGGAAATTTTCAAGATCATTGATTAACTTACTTCGGATGATTCTCTTGACTTTATGATCATGTGATTATCGAATAGGCTCCAAGTATTTTCCCTAAAATAATAAAAATAAATTAATCACGAAACGCTATCATCAAATCACTTTCATAAATTGAATCAAACGGGAAGTTTCAAATGGATGGGTTGTTGATGCAAGACAATATTGCCCCTCGCTGCACCAGGGTCGGTCAAATAAGTCAACCTCCAAGCTTTGCTAACGAACGCATCCCTCATTAACGCTAGAATCTAGCTGTTTCTTATTTTCATTTGCTTCCTTCCAAAAACCACCTTTTTTTAAGTGAACCAACGTAAGCAACTTAGCCTGCGTACGTAAATGTCTTTAGACTGGAGCAATCTAAATATAGCCTATTGTATTTGATGTTCTCGTGAAAACAAGGTCGCACTGACCTTTTAATGCTATCACTGCCATTTTAACCTAGGGTGTTTTTAGATTCAATTTTTAACTTTTATATTTGTAATATATTATACACTTGTAATTAGATTTCTTTTCTTTTCCTAAATTTATGTTACATTTACTTTATATTTGGCAAAATTGTACAGACATACCTATACAACCTCGTTCCCAGGGTGTTCTTACGTTATACGCTAGTCACGAAGCCGAGTGAACACCCTGGTACACATTGCACAAACCTGTCCAGAAAATGGACAGATTAGCAGGCATTATGGATTTGCGGTTGGCAGGGTAACGCTCATTATGCGACCTCGTTTCCAAACAACAAAGTAACATTGTAGTGGTTGTTGCTTAGTGACTAGAGAGTCAAAGTAGGTTCAGCATATAGCACTTTCCAAAGCATTTCCACAGGGGTTCCACAGGGGTCTGTACTTGGTCCTCTCCTTTTCAATATCTTTATAAACGATCTGTTCTTCACAGAATTAGAGTCTGAGATTTGCAACTTTGCTGACGATACAACAATTTATTCATGTGACACATCTGTAGATGCCGTCATGATAAAACTTGAGGACGATTTACAAAAACTTCTAGATTGGTTTAAAAATAATGGAATGTGTGCCAATCCAGCGAAATTTCAAATGATGTTTTTGGGTCTCAAGAGTGACAATTCGCTCTGCCTCAACATCGGTGGACAACAAGTGAAACATAGCGATCAGGTAAAGCTCCTTGGCGTACAAATAGACAACTCTTTAACATTTGACGCACACATCCAGGAGTTATGTCGAAAAGTAAACCAAAAATTATGTGCATTCTCAAGAATAAGACCGTTCCTCAATGAAGAGAAAGCTAAAATGCTACTAACATCTGTTGTTATGTCAAATTTTTCATATTGTCCCTTGATATGGCTATTTTCTAGCAAAACTGCTAACAAAGATATAAATAGGACCAATAAACGTGCTTTGAGGGTTTTGTACGGAGACTACGACTCATCATTTGAGCAGCTTTTAGCCAGGGCTGAAAGCATTACAGTCCACCAAAAGAATCTACAAAGTCTTATGACTGAAATCTATAAGACCATGAACCATCTAAATCCTTCATATATTTGGGAGTTCTTTGTTAAAAAGGATATACCGTACAATCTCCGAACCAAAGAGCTATGCAGGCTTCCATCAGCACAGTCACATCGATACGGACTAAATTCTCTTTCATTTAGAGGCAGTCTCCTGTGGAACACTCTAGATGATGAACTTAAGAGAGCTGATACTTTGAGAAGTTTTAAAAGGGGCATCGCAGAATGGGATGGCAAAGGATGTAAATGTTTAATTTGTAAATAATTTTGTTATATTGTAAATAGTTGGTTTAAATTAGTTTTTAGTAACTATGTAGCTACCAACTGTAAATAATATTATGATGATGATGACTAGATTATATTGTTGTTATTCGAATAATTAGTAATTGTTGAGAAATAATTTCTGTTATCTATTGTTTTCGAATAGCCAATCAAATTGCAGAACGGCCACTTGTATCCCAGAGTAGAGGTAGAGCAACGAACTCACTCTGGGGACGAGATTGATACCTATATATATAGATGACAAAAATAGGAACATAAGTGGTATGTGGCCTTCTTTTCTTCTATTCTTAGCTTGATCGCTGTATCTCCGTTCATTTACTTCAAGAAACTCTTCTCCTCTGCTTCTTTCAAAGATTGAGCTGCGATTATATTGGAAAAGTATGATTTAAGATCTCTTTGTGACCGGTGGTGTGATATCCACAAACCTAATAAGTACATACCTGTTTGCTAAAGCCATAAGAAAGTGTGCAAGAGCATCCGATTTTGCTGACGCTTTGAATAACAGGCCGTAAACATGACTGACAAATGTTTCTAGATCTAAGGATGCGGATTCTATTTCTCTTGATTCTATGAAATTTTCATTCAAGAAGCTCTTCTCTGAACCATTTACTGTTGATGAATCAGTTGTTTGCTTGAAGTCGCCTAAAAAGAAGGAAAATAAGGATGAAAAATGAGCAACAACTAGATAAGAAACTAGATAAGCTAGATCGCTAGAAACTAGAAACTAGAAACTAGAAGCTAGAAACTAGATCGCTGCAACTAGATAAGAAACTGATGTATTATTGCAAATGAGTCAAAGCAAAATTTCGACCATCCTCAAAGGTGCAGGAAAAATCTTTCTTAATGAAACTAAAGTATCATCATTCCTCCCTTCTTCTTAAGTAATTCCTTTGTTCTTTTCGCTTCGTGAAATATTTCTCTTCCGATAAACGATTACGGAAAAGATGGCGTCGAGGGGCATCTGACCAAAAATGATAAAATTTCTATAGAATCACTGTTGATTCCATTATAGAACACACTGCATTTTATTCGATTTTGATTAGTTAACTCTGTATATATGTATGCATATATATGTGTATATATTGTTAGCTACAGTGTTAAATCGAATTAAAATAAATCTACAACAACAACAACAACATCTTAGTCAAACGCCCCTCGACGCCATCTTTTCTGTAATCGTCTATTTCAGTAGACTTATTTCAAGTTGCTTGATATCAGCAATAACGTTTTAATTTCAAGTAAAGATTGTGCTAACTAACCTGAATAGCTTGCAATCGCTGTTGGAAGCAGAGCATCTCTCATCAAGACTGACTGAAAAGAATAAGAAATGAAATGAAAGTATAACTTCTGGGATACTTTTACTACAGAAAAGACATAGAGCTTTATTTGCTTAAAGAAAGTACTAAAAAACCAACAGATAGAAGATATAGTCAAAACCAGAAGTTGTTTTCACAAGCATTGTCTTCCATCGGCGAGATATTAGCACTGGAAAATATTTGCCAGAACTTTACACTATGTAACAGTGTAGGATAGGTTCTATGACAGGACCATAAGGTGTTAAGTATATTTACCTGAAGAACCAGGGGCCATTTTGGATATGGTTGGCTAATAATCGATTTGTAAACAAAGAATACAGCCTCTCTTCCATCCATTTCACACAAACTGAAAAGAGTAATAGTAACAATATATTGTTAAAAAAGCATATAGCATGTTATTTTAATGTATAAAAACTACATCATTTAAGTTTGTTGGTAGATTAACATAGCACTTTTGTTCAAAGCTAATTTAAAAATACTGGAGTCCAAAAGGAAAATTCCTCTGCATTGAGATCTTCAAAACTGTAAACTGGCTAAATCCAAATGATTTGCAGCACTACAGGCCCAACCAAACAACCTTTGGTTCAAATGGTCTCAGGTCTCTTGGACCGCAGATTCGGAATCGTTTGCCAGCTGCAATAAAATCAGCAGAAGATCTGGACAAATACAATAGACTATTTAAAAAAAGGATGGGGCCACCTGCAGATGCAATGTATGCCTTCGAAAATGATTTATTTTTTATATTGTACATAAGATTTATTCAAAAAAATAGCTAATTTGTTAATTTGTATATCTCCAAATAATCGAATTCGGCTAGAGACTATATTGTAGCTAAAAATGATTTCGATTTAAAATAAGATGACACACACACCAAGATGAGTTTTAAAATGGGCCAATCAGATAAGATCTGAAGGAGAAGAAACGAACTTAATGCATTTTATTTTGAAATTAGCCAATCAGAGAGCCCACTAACGCTTTCTTTTGGTCAATTGAAAAGTCAAATTCTTTTTGTCGGCAAAGAATGGATTTTTTAGTCTTGATGTGTATGTGCACAGCACAGCCTCAAGGGTCCCAAGGCAGAGTTGAGGACGTGATCTACAAAGGATGCAAAGGATTTATCGGTATAATTGTCGGCACATGATTGATTTTGTAGCAATGCTTGCCTATAGCAGAGTCACATTGTTTTCGCTGTGCGGTTTTACCTTTGCAAGCCCGCTTTGGTTGCTCCCGTTGTTTTAAGGGTTTCTGGCGGATAGCTGCTGGAACGTGTTGCTTAATCCTGTCAACCAATCTTTGAGATGTGCGACCTACGTATATCGCCTCACACACTCACTCACACACATGTACCGGGTGAGTCAGAAAATGTGTCCGTTGTCTGACTGAGGGTTTAACTTAATTTTGAGAATTTATCCATAATTTATAATGCAGTCTTAATCTCAAAACAACATTTCTGAAAACTAGCTTCCGTGGGCTTTGCCTAAAACTATAAGTGCGTGGCTCAATTTAATCCATTTTTCAACCATCAAAATGGTAAAATAATGTTTTTTTAAGCTCGGTCATTGCTTTCTAATGATGCGGAAACCGTTGAATTATGCTCTCTCATCAATGCTGAGCATCAAAAATTCAACATTTATATGATAGTGATCAGAAAAATTTCTTGCTGTTTTTCTGGAAAATCGAAAAGTATGACTTTTGGCTAAATCCTGATTTCAGAAGGAAATAATGGACCTAAAATTATGAGAAAAACCTCAAAAATTAAGTTGAGGCCTCAGTAGGATGACGGAATCGAAATTTTACAAATTTGTTGCATAGCATTTCCTCTACGATTTTTCAAACAGTGCATACATTTTTCTGACTCACCCGGTATTCGTAAATAACCATACTTGTCTGACGAACAGCTTTCAGTATGACTAGTTATTGTTCTGGCGGTCAAGGCCATCTTCTGGCTTTATAAATATTCACAAATGTCTTACTCAAACATTATCTTTTACAAAGACGTAAATCTGAAACATAACACATGATAATGATTTCGATCCTTTAAATACTGACCTATCGGCAGGTTTAGGAAACAAACACGGCTCAGACCACAAGAGAAGGAGTTTAGGTGGTTTGAATTCCTCGTAATTAAGATGTGGCAGTGATTTGCTTCCCGTCAGAAAATCTGCAACCTCTTTGAGTGAAGCTGATACCAATATCTTCAAAAAAGAGAACAAGATAATTAGGGACATAAATTTTACGAGATTCAAACATCTTTATCAAAGAATCTTTACTGGGTTCTTAAGTTTTAAGAAAAGATTATCGAGTTTTACAATACAGCCCCTTACCCTTGTAAATAGTTTGAGGGAAAGGCTAACAAAAATTGAATTGTGTCATCGAGGAATGGACTGGTAAAACATAACAAAATTATGTAGTAAAGCATTCTACCAATTGTATAAACTGAAACGTATAAGGAAGTTTCTTAGCAACGACGCAATCCAAACTGTTGTTCATGCGTTCATCACTAGCAATTTGGATTACTGCAACTCTCTGATGTATGGTATGCCACAGCATCTTATTGACAGACTGCAGCGCGTCCAAAATGCAGCTGCTCGTGTTGTATTGCTAATACCTAAATTTGACCATATACGTAAAGCTTTGTTCGATCTGCACTGGCTACCAGTCAAGCAACGAATCTGCTTTAAAATAATGCTACTCACCTTCAAGTGCTTGATAGGCAAGGCACCTGTGTATTTACGGGACATGGTGGTCAAGTATGTGCCTCAAAGGACTCTAAGATCGAGTGATGCGTTGCTACTAAAAGTGCCTCGATTCAAGAACAAAACATTAGGTGCTCGAACTTTTGCATATGCGGCAGCTAGTCTCTGGAACAGTCTTCCGATTGAAGTCCGTGCTACTGACAACATTGAAAGTTTTAAATCGATCTTAAAGACTCATTTATTTAAATTAGCGTATGATATTTCGTAATAGGTTTTTAAATTGTAAAGTGTATAGAATATTGTATTATAGTTATGCACTTTAAACATATAATGATAANGAAGAAAATGAGAATGCAAATAGTATCCAAAAGGATTTTTCTCGTTATTTTTCAAATCACCTTTGCATTTCTTCTTTCTAGGCCACTACCATCAAAAGGGCAAATTACTCTTAATAGTTAAAGTAAAACCATTAATAAAAGAGTAAACTGCTTCACAAAAGTGCACTTTGAAATAAAATTTAACAAGTACAAAGTAAACAAGTATATAAGCTCACCTTCGGTAATTTTCTAGGATAACTCGTATTTGCATTGATTAGACGATCTGAAAGTTAAATGAAAATGTTAGCACTGGTTGAAAATGATAAAGCAAAACCTTGCATGAAAAAAACTTTAGTGTCCCTCGTTTCCTTATAAGGCTTTGCACTGCCAAGATAAGGTAAACTTCAAAACGGGATGAATTTATTACAGCAACTCAGCTCAATTTTGTTTCAGCCCTTGGTTTTAAAATTGTTTCTTTTCCTGAATTGATCGAAACAAAAGCAAGTCATCTCAAGATAAATGTTACATTTCTGAAGGACATTTTTATTTCTGTTACTTGATTCGAGCTGATTTCTCAAGTCCTTGCTAATCTCGATCCTAGATATTGACGGCATGCAAAGATACAGAAAATTACCAGACACCATTAGAACCCACGCAGGGCTGAACATAGACTTCCCCCAAGTCCTTTTCATGAAGTCCGTCTGACCGATCCCTTTCCCATCATTCCTGGATCCGCTATTTCAACATTCCGTAGCCCCACTTTGTTTCTTTACGGAATGTTGGATTAGCGGATCCGGGAACTATGGGAAAGGGATCGGTCAGACGGACTTCATGAAATAGACTTGGGGCAAGTCTAGGCTGAACATTAAACTCGATTTGAGTCGTGATGTAACGAAGCTCTGAAAGAGATCAGAATTAAAAACGCACATGGATAGGTCACTTGCAAAATCAGAATTTACATGTTGTGTCAAATTTAATTCAGTTAGGTACAGGAAAATGAAACAAAGTTGCAGTAGAAGCGATGATCAAGATAGCAGTGAACAAGACGCAACAGTGGCAAAAAAACCACCAACCATCATAGAAATTTTATTCAAATCTTCTACCATCCACCTGAGCCACATGCCAAACGTCTTTAAAGCAGGTAAGGCAATCCTCGACAGCTTTCTGCACTGCTCGTAGCTTTGGCTATGTGGCTAGGCCCGTAAGCAAAAAAGAGCACATAAGCACACAAAAACGGGAAAATACGGTGAAATTTAACCACGTGACCCACCCACGTGCGCCTTTAAGAAAGGATTTTAGTTTAGACAAGTACATACCGTGCACAAATATAAACTTATTTGGCTCATTATTCTCCTCAGTATTAACCAATGAATCTATATTTGATAAGTTCTCGCGTATGCATTTCACAAGAGCAGGAATGACCGGTTTAAACTGGTCACGCCATGGCCATTTCATCATTACATCATCTGAAGAAACGATAAGAATAGAAACCCATTAGATTTTCAGTTAAAGAAAGATTACAGAGTTTAGGAAATGTGGTTCATTTGCAAATCTACGAGCTTTTCTGTATGAAAGATAAACGCAACTTAGATCAACGCATATTAAGATTTATCACCAAAATCCAGAATGATTCGAGAAGTTCCGGATTGTGACAACTTTTTTTTTTTTTTTTCTATATTGCTACCTAGCATCCGAAGGTAGTTTTTAGGACACTGAGAAGCTAAGCTTATCGAGCAATGTCCTGGTCCTTCCTCTCGATGTGACCACACCTCGCGATTCCTTTAGCCTGGAATTGCAGAGAGTTGGCGACTCTCCTCACTCTACGTAGCAGGTTCGACAGGGCGGGGACTCGAACCACCAACCCTCAGGTTGGTAGTCAAGCGCGCTACCGTTGAGCCATCCCCGCTTATGTCTTTGTCACAACTTTTAGTTTTAATCATGACTATTAGGCCTTAATATAACACTGATTTATGTCATGTCGTAACACAGTGGATTTGTCGAATTAACTGAAATACCAAGCCATGTTCGTCATCTTTCTATGCCCAATCTTCGATTCCTGACGAAGTCGCGTTTCCACCAGACACGTAAAGATATACAGGGTGTTTCAGAAAAATTGCAACCCAATTATAATTAAAAATTTTCAGCAAATAGTAAGAGTTGAATAGATGTAATGTATACCGTCTAACAGCACAGTCTATCTTCTTTCCAATGATATGCAGTTTGGATATATTAATGGAATGATTTATCATTTAATTTATGTTTTAGTAAGTATGGCCGATTTTAAATGCAGCATGCTGTAAGAGCAAAATCAACACCCTTTTTACCGTGAAAAGTTACAAACAGATTTTGTGAAAGCATTTTAGGCCTAGAAGCACTTGAGGTGATGCCCTTAGGTAGGAAACATAAAAAATTATTCTCATGAGATCCATTTATTAAAAATGATACAAGAAGCTCTCACTAAGATGCGTTTTCGGCTATGTAAATGTGTTAACAATTTCCTGCCATACTTACTAAAATAATTTGATAAATAATTCGATTAATGCGCCCAAGCTGGATATATTTGGAAAGAAGATAGATTGTGCTTTCAGATGGCATGCGTCAAACTAATTCAAATATACTTATTTTCTGAAGAATCTCGGATAAAGGTGGGTTGGATTATTTTTTAAACACCCTGTATTGAACCTAACACTTACTTTCTTTGCTCCTGTCTCGATCTTCATCCCAAATGATGCTATCCAATCCTCCTGGTTTTGTTGTCGATGGACTAACTGCTGGTGATCCTTTAAGAACGCTTCTTAGGCCTTCTCCTGAATAACAAAATAAGTAGCCGTTGATTAAAGGAACGTTAGAAACAACAGAACGGAATGAAGAAAAGCGCACAAATGCACGTAAAAACTGGCCTTTTATCAGCTGATTCATCCTCAACCGTGCTTTTGTTGTTCATGGTAAACAAATCGATGATAAACTTTTCAAAATGTTGCAACGTATCTGTTTTACGCAGCTACATGCGAATTTATAAATCAGTGAGAACGGGAGATATGCTTGCCTTTCCTTTAATAAAATGTACCAGATTTGGATGCTCGATCTAAGCCTCTTTTCTGGCAAGTAAAAAGGTCTATTGTCAGGAAACAATGATTCAATTACTGTAAAAAATTAATAAGTTAATGTATTGTATTGTGAGTTTATATCGAAAATGAACATGAAAAGTTAACTAAATATAGTTGAATTTTCTAGCACCAACACATGCATGAAAAAGGCAACATGAAGATGGTGCAAAACAACTCCAGGAGAATTCAAAAAAAGTTTTCACGTTTGAAAAATTTGGTTTTGCAATGTATTTTCAAAATTTGTTCGCTTTCAGATATACCAAAGGGCAAAATATTTTTAGCAATGATAGCAACTATGCTAAATTGTGTGAAACAAAGCATAGCCTCCAAATCTTTAAAAAGCATTGCATGGCTGGTTAATGGCACTTTCATTTGATTTTATGGCATGAAAGGAACATCAGGTACGTTGCTATAATCCTATATATAGCATTTCTAATATCTTGATTATTTTCAGAATAACAGCGGTTTTCTTTTTATTGAAAGAACTCGTGAAAAGTTTTGAAAAAATTTTTAACTAATCGCAGATCCTAAATTAAAATATGAAAAACGGTACAATCTTCAAGAAAACCATAGTTTATGGCTGTAAGCAGAAATCTGTAGCTTTTCTAGTTTACGATTTAGCAATTTGATGACGTCACATTCTCAAAACTGGCCCAAGCAAAGAAGACGCTGTAATTCTGAAAATAATCAAGATATCAGAAATGCTACATATAGGATTATAGCAAAGTACTTGAAGTTCCTTTCTAGCCATTAGATCAAACAGAAGATGCATTAACCATCCGTGCAATGTTTTTTTAAAGATGCCACAGATTTGGAGGCTATGCTGTGAAACAATTTGAAATGATAGTTTGAGAGCAGTGGGCTACAGAAGACATCGTATATCTTGCCCAGGATTCTCAATTTTGTCATTCCACATTAAGTTTCAATTTGTACATGATCACACGATTAATTTCTAGCATAATGAACTATTATTGACAAAACCATTATTGACAAGATTTGAATTGACAAAAAGATAGATCTGCTTTAAATTCTGTGCAATTCCGCAGTATGCTTCAAAACCAGGTAGCTAATAAAACAACAGAATTCCCCTTGTTCAAAGCCGTTGATAGGACAGTCAATATCCTCAAGTAAATTTGATTTTTGATTCAACACCTCAAGAAAAAAATTTGAACATTAAAGTGAGTTATATGGCACAGTCTATAAATAGGACAAAGAAAACCCCAAACACACCATTGTTTATTTTGGTTTTGCTTTCTTTGGCCAAGCGCTGGATTATCAAATAAAATAGGCTATTTAAAAACCTATGAGATCTCATCTTTAAACTCAGGTTATTCACTGTAAGTTATTTTTCAAATTGTTGTTATTTTTGACTGTCAAAACATATTCTTAACTCACCCGGCAGGTATTGAGTAAAGGACCATAAGTACTTACCACTGAATCGTCTTTCAGGCTTCACAGCAAAATATCCAACAATTTCAGCAACTTCACTCTCCCAATTCCAAATGATTGCAAATGCTTTACAAAAAAATCTGACATCATCCATTGTCATAGTTTGACTGGAAACAGGTCTGGATTGATCTGGCAGTGCCAATTTTGCAGCAAAATTTGACGATGATGCCTCTTCTGCATAAAATTTCACAACCTTCTTAGCTGCTGATAAGAGTGAGGGGAGATACACTCGTTCAATGAAATTTGTGATGTTAAATTTTGGCATGAATTCATTTATTTTCCATAGGATAGGGATGTCCATATTCAACATATCAAGTTGTGTGACCACAAAGCCTTCAAGATTTTCAAGCTCTTTCACCTGCAATTGTAAAAGAGATATCGTCATCTTCCTTCAACTTAAAACTTAAAACAAGATCCATATCTGAACCAAATAATCTAGACTCTCTAACATTAGATGTCAGTCCAGATTTGTGACAACGTAAAAATCGCTCGTGTAAAGCTCTTTAATTATTCTAAGTTGCATAACAGATACAGCAGACTAAAGTCTCAAACTAGATGTTACACATCAAATGTCAGGCTGACTCAAGTCTATGCTATATATATATATATGAAAATTTCAAAACTTCAAATCAGCTGAACAAATCCAAAATACTCCTTTTTCCTAAATCTGCTCTGTTACTATCTGGCTATTTACCCAATAGCCTCGATAGCCTGCTGGGATCCTAGCCCAATAGCAGGGATCCCTAGCCCGATCTCATATCTAGGACATAAAAATATGGAACAGTCTACACTCAGACCTAAAATCTGCTAAGAACATAAACAATTCTTCAAGCAATTCCAAATACTGTAGCATTCTATTGCACAGGTAACTTACACCTGAGCAGCTGATAACTGAGAAATCTGAGCATCAATTTGCTATAGATACATCAATGAAAATCAACAGTCTCCAAGCCTCCAAAAGAAAGCAAAAAGCAGAAGATAAAAATCCTGACAACCAAAACAGGACACCCCCTTAAAGAGAATCAACGGAGAAAAAAGCCCTGCATGGAAGGGGTCTGGGTATTCTATTAAATCAGATGAGTCCAAAGAAAGGCAGTGTTGGGTATAAGTTGAATACTTATGAAACAAAACAAACCTAAGACAATTACAAAGTGCTACAAAGTGTTACACGATTATCTACTAATTCTAAATTCTATTATTAGCCTATTGTATTTGATGATTTCAACAATATTTTTAGCCAGAGGAACAATGGCGTGCGCAAGAGTTTTCTTTGTCCTATTTATAGGTGACCTCCATTTAGCTCCATTGATTCACTTTAACGTCTTATTTTTCTTTGTTTTTATCTTTCCAGTTTTTATACCAAACGTAAAGACTTGGCCTACAAAAGATTATACTGACATGTCTACATAAAAAGTTCAATGAGCTTTAAGGTTACGGTAAACGTTTGTAGGCCGAAAAAGCCAATTTTCGGATTTTTTCAAATCTCAGAAACCCAACTTTTAAGAAACACAAAGATACCATCTTTGGAAGTAACAGACATGTTGAACAAGTAGAATTCTTGTTCGAAGGAAGGATGTTACAACTTCTCGCGCAAAGTTTTTCTGTGTGGTTTAAATTATAATCCTAGCTTTTTTACCTATAAAGTCGATCGTGTGTTACAAAATAAACATGAAACCACATTTTATGTGTCGATTCCTTTGTTTAAATGGATTGATTGCTTTTTAAGCGGTAATTGCTTGACCCGGATTACAGTGTGGCTTATGTGACCTTGGTGTTTACATTTGGAAGTGCCATCAGTAAATTCTCTTTTTTCAGGACTTACAAATCCACTAGGCACAGGTACAAAAAAGCTATTTTGTACCCTAGGAACCAATCGAATGGCTCCACATTTTGCACACTACCAGAGCAGGCTTCGGGCAAGCAAAGTGTGTCTCAGAACCTTCGCATGTCCTCTGGTCCGCCTTTTATAGCCAAATACAACTGTACGAGGGCAGAAAAGTTATTTCCAAATTTATGACAGCGTGTATTATCAAGGGAAGGAGGACTTTAAAGAATCTGAGACACACTTTGATAGCTTAGAGTCTGCACTTCCTGTTGATAGAAGTAAGATTTTGTTTTGTTAAACGCAAGGGTACAAAATAGCTTTTGAGTGAGGTATACTCTCTTAAGCAATAAAGTTGCCTGGAAAATATCCTTTTACAAGCTTTGCCAATTATTTTGATATGGTTAGAATCCCTACATTCTTACGAATCGAATGATGTATAGTTCAACTAGACCCCGCTAATAGTTTGGCTTTTGGGGAGAGAAAACCCAATCTTGTGCTACAACGTTTACCGTAACCTTAAGAAAAGACATCTTATTCAAAATTTCCAGTTAACAAAAATCCTCAAAAAAGCAAAGCATGACAAAACTCACTTTGCTTATATCTTCTTCGTCAGCCCAAGATACTGAATACTTCTTAGCTTCAGCTGAGAACATAGACAACTGCTCTTCTCTTGTCTTGGCATACAAATCCAAAATATCCTTGATTGGAAACACAGCCATGAGCAGATCAATTAGCTGAATCCTTCTGATCATTTCCTTCTGGTATCCAGGCTGATTGAAATCATGGCGATGCAAAAGATTACTTTGTCTTAGCTTAATAATAAAGCCTGCTTTGATCTTTGATTTGACTTTATACCACAACTCAAGCCTAGTGTCTTCCTCTTCATTAGATATGGTGTTCAAAGAGGCTGCAGAGCCTTGTGGATCTCGTTCAGTTTCGCTTGTAACAGGAGGCAGAAGGAAGCCATTTTTTGAACAGAACTTCAGCAACTCTGTAAGGATACTGTCTTCAAGTCCTTGGTTCCTCTCTAATGCTTGCACCTGTGTAAAAATACGTTTTCTTGATTGGAAACATCAGTTGCAATAAACAGTAGATTCTTTTATATTGTAACATCTCGTGTGATGGACTTCAACAATTTTTATCAGACATTTTCTGATGTTGACAAACTGCTTGCCACTAGGGGCCAAGTAAAAATAAGTTCCATACAAAAGGGGGTAATAGTGTAGGAAGCAGATTCTCCCACCAAGGCATTTTGTTGGGTGCTTGATTGACTTGTTGCAAAGAACTGCACTATGAAAACAATTGTTTCAAATAAGTACTTTAGATATCAAAAATATTTTCATATCTTATACGACACAGTGATTTTATACCATCTTAGGGTAACTCTGCTTTTCGCTCCAGTGAGCAGCGAGTTGCCGTTTTACAAAGCCACCCTCCTCAGAAATCAGTTAATTTCTCCAATATTATTTGGCCTATCGAACAGCAGTAAAAAGGATGTTGTTATGCATAGTTCTGGCAATCAAAAGATATACAAATTTTCTTTTAATCAATAGATATAAATGCCACTATCACAAGCACACCAGGGATGTCTATTGCGACTTGGGTATAGCATTCCCAACAGGCCACATTTATTCAATTTCCAGTGGAAACATTTCAGAAAGTTATCCTAAGCCGGAGCTTTAGAAAGCGTGCTCCGTAACATGGTTAACTGTTGACCAAGGTTTCTCCCCTTTGGCCTCGAAAAGTAAACAGAAATATAAAATTTGATTGCAGGAAACCTAGCCTAGCTTTTTCAATCAGACTTGGCAAAGTTGTAGATGAACAACCTAGCTAAAGATAGTGCAAAATAATCAAAAAATTTCTAGTAGTTTTGGAGATAAATCCACTTTTCTGAAATCAAGGGAAAGTTTTGGAAGAGAATTTGCAAAGATAGTGTTGATGAAAACATTGTGATTATTTACCCTTTGATTGCCAAGACTATGCAGAACAACACTCTTTTCACCGCTTTTCAATGGGCTGAATAGTTTTGGAGAAAATGATTTTTGAGGAGGGTGGTTTTGCAAAATGGCAACTCGCTGCTTATTGGAGCGGAAAGCAGAGTTACCTTAAATGATAAAAATATCTCACTTATCCCTTGTCCACTGTTAAATAATTTCCAGTTTTCTTTGAGATATGTACAAGCAAGAAAGCCTCATTTTAAGCTTCCAAGAAACCTTTACCAACTCAAATGCAATTATGTTCACAAGCATTGCGATCCCAGGGGCATTTCACTATTGGGTCGTATGGGGGGGTGTGTGCTGCAATAATTTCTGTTATGACCCAATCCCATAATATATAGGCGGGATTTTGAGACCGAATCCCAGAATACAGGTGAGGTTTCCAACAAGTGTTTCAGAAGGTGTTGTGGCGCAGTGGTGTAATCCTCTGACTTTGCAGCCAGAACAATCAGGCAGACAGGGTTCAATCCCAGGTAGAGCCCCACCATTTGAGCATCATGACAAGGGGTTGCGGACTTGATTAGGTCTTCTCTACTTCTGCGATCCCAGCGCTTGGCGCTAAAAACGCAACTTCACCTTCACTACAAACAATTGTAAAATTGTTGTTTATCCTAAACCTGACCATTCCCAGAATTTCTAGAAAATTAGCCCCAATCCCAGAAAATTCAACAAAAAGTACATCCCATTTCCAGAATTTTCGTGCCAAAAACAACCCTAAAACTGGCGGACATCCCTGTACGACTGGATAGTGAAGTGCCCACCCCAGGATTGTGATACCAGATCGCTGAAACAAAATCTTTCAAGAGCTTACCACATTAGTGAGAAAACAATTGAGTGCAAGAGGGTCATTTTCACAATGACTGTGATCAGAGCCTTTTTGTTGCACTGATGGGTCCACAAAAGTAACTCCACTTTCTGCATTCACAACCCTAGAAAATGAAATAAATAAAATACTGAATAAAGTCTGTTTCAAAAGTCCAATGCACTTGGTCTATTAAGGTAATTCTTCTTTCCGCTCTGATGAGCATGAAAAGCCGGTTTTCAGAAATGCTCCATTCCAAAAATTTATTACTTACTCCGGAACCAAAGGGTCTATCAAAATTCTGTAAAAAGCATGGTATTACCCATACATATTCTTGGCAATCGAAAGATATATTAAACGCAATTGTTTGCTTTCGCAGGTTTTGAGACAGGTCATTTTAAAATATTTTGTAGGTTTCAGAAGAACTTCATTATCCACTCAGCTAATCTAAAGATTTTAATCAAACTTTTTTGCCACGGACACAAAATGTTCACGGAGACACATGCCAAATTTGAAGGCAAAAGCTTGGCTAGATTATCCACAATAAAATTTAAAGTTTGGTAGCCTACTCAACAACAAACACTAGAAAAACTGGTCAATCGATTATGGATGGACAAATGCGAAAGAATCGGTGAAGCGCTTGCACGCCAATTTCTTTGTTTTATTGTTATTTCTATAGTTCAGAGTGAGTCTGTCTGCCACAAATCTGTGGCGTAACATAAGCCAACTCCAGTCTGGTCAATTTTATGGCATCTGAATTAGCCTATTTCTCACATAAACGGGACCTTAGACTGGCACAGGTAAAACAGCGGTGCAATCGGCACCTATTACATTTAATGCAATCACGTGATTGTTGGGATAGTCTTGGAACCAGCGATGATTGCACTGACAAATCATATCATTGTTCAGTGGAATTCTTGCTGACTGCAAGACTTTACCAATGCTCCCAGTGCAATCTTTGCTGATTCCAAGCTGTACTGTGCAATCATGATGTGGGAATTGCACCGCTGTTTTACCTGTGTGGATGACAGAATAAGTTATATTGTTTACTTTTGTACGTATGCTAATCTACCTAGCTTGATTTTTTAGGGCAAATTTTTTCTTTGCTAAATTTAAGAAGCTTCAACTTAGGGGTCGTCCAAAAATCCACTCGTGATCAGTTAGCGGCATTTGGCCGCTAAGGGGGGAGGGGGTTTCATCAAAATCCGTTAAGCGATCATCGTTGGAACTTAAGGAATTTAATGGGATGAATACTTTGAAAATTCAAAATTGTATACAGAAACTGGTGAGAATTGATTTGTAGCGATGTTTTTGCCACCGTTCCTTATGACGTCTGTCGTTGTCCTATGAATAAATGGTCAACCATTTTTAGGCCAATCAATATATGAGTACAGCATGCAATATAGAAAAATATAGGTAGAGTCCGCTAAGGAAGGGGGGGAGGGGGTCAAAAAGTTAGGGGCCAAATGCCGTTAACTGATCACGAGTGGATTTTTGGACGACCCCTTATCTTAACAAACACTAAAAAACAAGGATTTGAAATTGATATGATGAGTCCATAATAAAAAGTGTCATCACAGCATTGAATGATTCTTGTTTCAAAATCATTTCTTCAAAAAGCAAGACTAACGCGTTTTACCTTTCCTGGAGGCTTTCAAGCTTTGAATCTATGTCAGCAGCAATCGATTCTAATGTTGAAACATCCAGAAGGGCAGCATTTGCAAGCTGGTCAATAACATTGCCAAAAAACATCTCATTCACACTCATATTCGATTCCATTGCAAATGAAGACTTTTCTGGGTCTAGTTTTGTCCAGCATTAATCATTTTCTGTTCAACTTGGCAAATTTGGACTTGTTGTACTTGTGGAACTATTCTCCACTCAACACTCATCTTGGTCTTCTTCTTTTAGGCCAAAACAATTTTTTGGCAGCTGTCTCGAGTCAAACGAGGCTACATCAGAATGAGATCAACAGTTGCCACTAGAAACAGTTGTATCCATGGTAACATCGCCAAGCATCCCACCAAAATTTCCCAAAAGGTCAGAAATAAAAACTCAAATATGACAAGCCCCTTTATATACCATCATAGCATTTATACCATCATACCATAGTGATATCATAGTACAAAATTCTGTAATTTTTTTGGATATTTTGAACCAAAACAGACAACACCCAGCAGTATTTCGCCACCCAAATATTCACAATTATTTTCCAATTTTGGTATAAAAACGTCAAAACTCTTATAAAAACCCTTTTTGTGGACCAGTTCTCAACATTGGACCAAATTATCAAAAAATTATACGTACTGTAATGCGCATTTTCACTTGTGCAAAAAACTTTCTGCGCGAACTAAAGATAAAAAGTAGAAAAGAAACTAATTTCAGAGAACAGGTTTTTTCGTTATTTTTTCGCTGAAAGAAAATCCTTCTTCTGATGTACGCAATACGCATGCTCCGGTATCAATTTGCTCGCAATTATTTTGCTTTTCGTTCGAAACTTTTCCATTTAAAATGCACCTTTGCATGGGAGCAAACTTCGAAAACACGAAGAAAATAGCAGAGATTAAAATGTGAATTTCCAAGGTTTGATGTTAGATGGGTATCTTTCCATAATATTCCATTCTCTTCAAACTGACCAGGGACAGTGCAAAATCTATTTTATAAGTTTATAACATGGCCGGTGCAAAGCGTAACAGGGCCAGGGCAACTACTTTTTTGAGCTTATGCATAACGGGGTCAACACTTTTTTTTATGAGTTCAAGGTGCAGTTTGAAACATAAAATTGTTCATTTTGAAAACGAAATTGTAAATCGTGCAAGATGGGAAGTGCGTGAAGAGATATGTATAAAATGATGCAGAATTTCCATGTCAATTGTCTGCAAGAACGTTCCATCAGTCACATCTTGTCGTCTTCAAAGTCAATATTTTGTTGACAAGGACTTGTAAGAACAAAGTGGCGGCGCCAGCCACAAAAAAAGTGGAGGGGACGAATGAAGATGAGGGTCTGGGGGCAGCATAGGGCTCAAATCTTTAAAAAGGTGGGTGTAAAATTCTATTACATTTTTCTTTGAATTAAATGGCTTGAAAGGAACTTAGGGTACTTTGCTGTAAATCTGCCGTGGAAATTTTTTGATATCTTTATTACTTTCAAAATGGCGGCATTTATTATTTCTGAGGCTGTGACGTCATCAAATTTCTAAATCCTATACCAGAAGAGCGACAGATTTCTGCTTGCAACCATATTGTATACCTTCATAAACTATGATTTTCTTGAAGATTGTATCATTTTTGCTCTATTGATTTAGGATTTACGACGATCTTAATTTTTTCAAAACTTTCCATATTCTGTCAAAAAACTTATAAATGCCGCCATTTTGAAACTAACCAAGATATCAAAAGATTTCCACGGCAGATTTACAGCAAAGTACCCAAGTTTCGTTCAAACCATTTAATTGGGAGAAAATTGCAAAAGAATTTTACACCCACCTTTTTAAAGATTTGTAAGATTTGAGCCCTATGCTTCTGGGGGCATAGCCCCCCAGGAAATTTTTTAGGGACACGCCCTTTTTATACTCAGGAAACGCCCTTTTTACCTTCAGGAAAAACCCTTATTTGTCTATCAAACTCTAGAGATAACTACCTAGCCCCTCCTTAGATATTTTCCCCGGGGGGGGGGGGGGG
>REGM01000070.1:360950-372760 GCA_004194415.1 Aurelia aurita
TTTCGGGGCTCCCCCCCCCCCCCCCCCAAATCATCTGCTACAGAAAGTATCCAATGAATTCAAAGAAGCCCACTCGATAGCAAAGGTAAAACTTTGTGGAACTGCGAGCACAGCGAGCAGAGCATTTTTGGTATCCACTATTCAAACTGGCTTAGAATGGGTTAAGATGTCAAATTGTACTCTTACCATCTAGAAACGCAAAATTTGTATATTACATGACACTATCTAAAGCATGCGTTGTGTAGCTCAGGCGCTGAGGGCCGCTGAGTAGCTAGATTTTTGGAGAATAGCAGACTTTCGAGTAGAAGTGACATTTTAGAACTACCCATTTTGTCATTTAGACCTGCCCATAATTGAGCTAGAACTGCCCATTCTGGAAAATGGGAGGCCTTAGGATGACCCCTGCAATGGGCAGGTCCATTGCTTTGTGGAAAACAAACGACAAATGTGCATCTTCTTTCCTGGGGATACAAGTATTTTTTGTACGCATCTCAGATCATCAACAAATTTAAAAACTCGAGTACTGGAAAAATATTACTTTTTAATTTCGTCTAGGAATCTGAAGCATGCTTTAGCTTGTTTTGTGTTTTTTATTACTCGGTATATTACTTGAGTATTGTCTCGACAGAGGCATTGGTTTCAGGAAATCAGCTATGATATGTTCATGAAGGCGCAGGAGATCCTCGCCGATAAAAGCACAGCGAGTTTGAGGAACGATCTTAGGAACCGTTAAGAAACTTTCAGATAATGGTAAGAAACTTAGTTTTTTTAAAAACTACGTGAATTTCATGATCCTACATTTCAGCTATCCTGGGTTCCAGAAGTGGGTTTGGAAAGCATCGGTTCCAGATCTTTAAAAAGGTTGGTGTAAAATTGTGTGACCTATTTCTTTGAAGTGAATGGCTTGAAAGAAACTTTGGTTATTTTGTTATAATTCTACCGTTGGAATTTTCTGAAATTTTCAATAATGACAGATTTAGAGTGTACTTCTTCTTTTTTAAGAATTCAAGGAAAATTTTGAAAAAAATATAAATTCTAAAATTTTTTTAGGAAACATGGTATAAATTTCAAGAAAACCATAGTTTATGAATGTCTACTCTATGGTATCAAGCCAAAGTCATTCAATCTTCTGGTTTACGATTTAGAAATTTAATGACATCACATCCTCAAATGAGTTGAAATATGAAATACGCTCTAATTTCGAGAAATATTCAAGATTTCTGAAAAGTCCACCGGTAGAATTCAAGAGAATTATAGCAAATTAACCAAACTTTCTTTCAAGCAATTCAATTCAAAGAAATAGATCACAGAATTATACACCAACCTTTTTAAAGATTTGCAACCTATGCTGGTCTGGAACCCTGCATAAATTTCAGCCGGGTCTGGCACCCAAGGCTACATTTCAGCAAACACAGATCCCTTTTTGACTCAGTCGGTGGTTTCCTCTGGGTGGTTTATTCAAAAGCTTTATACCACAAGTACCTAGATTTTCCGAAACCGAATATACGTCTCTATTAAGCCCGGGGGGGGCTTATTTAATTTCGGAGACTCCAGAGGGTTGCTTAAAATAGAAGAGGGCTTATTCATAAAGTCGAATGTAGCTTTTTGGGTCTGTCACTTAATATATAGTCAAAATACACAAATCCAACTCAGTTCTAGTCCAAAACATATGAAAATTGACATTGTTTTAGCCAAATAAAAGGAAACCCCTTGGTAACCTTTTGCATTGGATACTAGAGAGGGGCTTAATACGTAGAGAGGAGGCATATTTTAAATGCTGGCTTAGAAGGGAGGAGCTTATTAGAGAGGGGGCTTAATAGAGAGCAGGCTAAATAGAGCATTTACGGTAAGGTAGTTTAGTTTCGTAGAGAACAGAGAACAGAAATAATAGATAACAACGTGGTTACTTTTCTGTTCCTGTAATCATTCCTTGAAAGGAACAGTAAATCTCTCTTACAATTATAGGCTGTATACTAAAATTCTAATATCTGTTTAAGCAAAAATATACAAATAGCAGCGTTAAAATATAACTCTTTCTACTATGAAAGTTGAATTTCAACTGACTAAGGTACTAAGTACATACTAATGGAGATGGAATTTCTTGGCAGTAGGAATATACGGTATATTTACAATGCGGAATATTTCTAGAGATTTCTTTTGGAACACTAGAATGAGAATTGTTGCAGTGGCCAAATCTTAGGCTAAGAGAAATGCACTTGTGAATAGTCCTGTATCATTAATCTACTCGTGAATATAAAAAAGTTCTAAGATTTGAGAGTCCTATCTCATGATGCAATTAATAGTCCTCTTTATTTCATTCCCAATACAACCATTTTATTCATCATCATCATCATCATCATCATCATCATCATCATCATCATCATCATCATCATCATCATCATCATCATCATCATCTTAATAAATCAACTTGTCTGTCTGTTGTTGTCTTAAATTAGATGTCATGTGAGATTTGCGATAACGCAAAATTACTCATGCAAAACACTTCAATTGTTGTTATTCGCGGGCATTTTCGCGTGACATCTAATTTGAGACAGACTATAGTCGTTGAAGAAGTGAAAGGAGAACCTTTTGATGACTCACGGGTTTCTAACCACGAGGAGCATTTTACTTAAAAATCCTCTCAAGCTTTGCCAAAAATTCAAAATATCTCGCAAAAACCGTAAAGTAAGCCTGGGGTGGATTGGGGCAAAATGGGTCGTTTGACGTTTTGCTTCTAACATTGAAGCAAAGGTTACCTTGGCTGTAAACTTGCAGCTTTTTCGATGAATAAATTATCTTTGTCCATGATCGAAACTGATGTTCTTCAACAAAAGCATAATAAACAGTGAATCCTTCAATTTGTCAATGACCCATTTTGCTCCACTGTGACCCATTTTGCCCCCATCGTATCCTACAATAAAATTTCTATACAAAAACAGATACTGTTCATTTGAATACACTATCGAACTTGATACACAATTATTCATCAGATGTTTCCATCTCATCGTCCCTCTTATGTTCCTCTTCTTCTCTAAGCTGGTTCCCCTCATCTTCTCTAAAATGATGGGTACGTAAATGCGTTCTCAGGTTACTCGACGAGATAAACTTCCAACTGCAAATGTCACATCGATAAGGCTTCTCTCCCGTATGAGTGAGCACGTGACTCTGAAGATTCCCGGATGTTGTGAATGCTTTTGAACAGATCTTACATTGGTAAGGTTTCTCGCCTGTGTGTATGCGTACATGTCTGCGCAAGTCACTGGAGCTGACAAAACCCTTTCCGCAATAAGTACATTTGTGAGGTTTCTCTCCCGTGTGTGTTAACACGTGTCTTTGTAAGTTCGTCAGTTGGGCGAAACCACGTCCGCAGATGTTACATTTGTAAGGTTTCTCTCCCGTGTGTATTCTATTGTGTATTTTTAAATGAGCAGCAAGGACAAAGGCTTTGGGACACTTGTCACATTTATGTGGTTTTCGTCCGGTATGAATGAGGACATGTCTTTGAAAGTTCCATGACCGCGTGAAAGATTTGCTGCAAAACTTGCATTGGTATATTTTCTCGTTCTCGTCGCTACTTTTTGGGGACAACTCCCCTGACTGACTTGAGGGTACTTTGTCGCTACTTTCAGTTTCAATTTTAATGTCTGACTCTATGATATTTGACACTCCATTTCGAATTACGCCTGGCTCTCTGCCCTGGTACAGTTTCCATACATTAGGGTCGTCTAAAACGAAGAACTCGTTGTAAAGGTCTTTCTTGAGGTCGATGTTCGTCGGAAATGGTCGCATGACGCTGGCTGCAGCTGCCAAATATGGTAAGAAGTTGTTGTTGTGGATCACAAGATTCTTCATGGCGATGTCTTGATCTGAGAATATGTCATTTTCGTCGATTTCTGATAATGGCGATGAACCTTGAAGAAAACAAGGAAATTTAGGTTAACTTCCACATTTTACATTTGATGATTTCAATAAAGGGCTTGTCATTTCGCTAACTCTAAGAAGAGATAGTGCCATTTGGTATGCGAATGAGCAAAAGGAACAGCAACAGCTGTGCTAAATTGTCGAAAATGCATCACCTCTGAAACCTTGTATGCTTTAAGTAAAAACCCATAGCAGGAGACATTCAAAAGTAATTTGACGGAAAATCCACGTCAGGTATTCACTTCGTTTTTAAAAGAATTTTGTTTAAAGGAGCAATTGTATGCCTGCAAGTCGAAATCACGGGTTTACTGCAAATTTTAATTGGTAAAAAATTGCACATGGATCTTTGATGGGAAAGTTGTCTTAACCTAATAAGTCTGTGCCGCATAGTTACAGAGCCTTGAAATAATCGTGTGGGGTACAACTTTAATGATTTAATGATTTAATGATTAACTTTAATAAAATAATTAATGATTAACTTACTTTAACAAACTGTTTATGATCTTCTTTTGTTAATCAAAAGGCAATTTCATTAACACAAAATACAAAATTTGGTGCAGATCCTTAGGCAAAATCGAGGGGTGTATCATTCCCTCAAGAAGCGTAAGAGACTTCATGGAGAAGAAAAGGATTTCTGGAAGATTTCAGGGATTTCTCCAGAAAACATAAGGATTTCCGTAGAAAGTGTACGAGATGTCCAGAGAGCAATTTACCCCGATTTGTCCCTCAGGCAAAAGTACCATGCTAATTTCTTGTCAGCGAAATGTGTAGCATATAAGCAGTTTTGTGAACAAAACGATGAAACAGAAAACGATAAACAAAGAGAAACTGGCAGGATAAAAATCTGGCCTGATATTCACAAATATTTGCATTATATTCAGTATATGTTTGCTTCACTCTATTCTAATTAAGTAGAGAATCAATGTCAATCGTGTGCTGGTATAATATAATGGAAGAGCGTGCACAATGTGTGCACAGGTACCAAGATTAGAGGTTAGGATCAAAGACAGGTTGCCACTGAGCATTCAGACTGAGCATGGACACGTTGACTAGCTATAGCCTGTTAAACTCGTTTGGGAAAATTTTTAGCGGCCTAAATTTGAGAATATTTCAAGCGGCCTAAATTTGAAACTTTCCCCTATCTTGAAGGAGCATTCCACAAGATATAATACTGTGGAAAGTCCCCAAATTATTGCTCAGATAGACACGTTTTACACTGATAAAGGACTCGTTGACTGACCATGGCCCTTTAAAAATATTTGAGAATATTTCAAGCGGCCTAAATTTTGACGATTTTCGTTATCTTTAGGTAGCCGTTTGCAGGATACAATTTGCTTTGCAAAAAGAATGTGCCTTAAGCTAGATATGTTTTACACTGAAGAAAGATCCGTTGAATGCTGTATTGGCTCTGCAAAATTATTTGGGAATGTTTAAGCAACCTAAAGTTAATCATGCTCGCAGCTTTGATTTTGATCACTTGATGTTCCAATTAAAACTAAAACTGGCCCTTCGAAGAGATCGTTGGAGAAATCAACTCTGACAAGGTTGCAAAAAAGTACATTCTTTCTTCTGCATTTTATTGCGTTTAATAGCTGCAAATCGGCTGATTTTCAAATAAGTTCGTTGCGTACTTCTAGTGGCTTAAATCAACTTCACTCTTCGCTCCTTCAACAAAAGTTTGAATGTTCAAACTTTCGGCAAAGTTGATCAGTGATATGAATCTTCCCTGGAAATTAATGTCTTTCTATTTCAAGGACACACTACCATCCTATAGTTAGCTAGTGCAGGCATGAACAATCTAATTAACCTGCAATTAACCTTGTTTAATGAAAAACCAAACAGGCCAGAATTAACGTGAACAGCAATTTCGTCACCCGTCCCAAAATGACTGTAATAGATGGAGGAATGTTCCAGAACTTGCTTAGGAGAAAATGAATTAATTGATTCTGTTTGGCTCCTGAAAAACTTCTGAAAACATTACCCTTCTGCTGTACGAATATTTTCAGAACAATCACAGCTAAAGCAGGAATAAATTGAGTACTTCATTAATCTTATCGAATTTTACCCTCCTGAGCTTTCCTGCTCTCTACTACCTCTCTTGCGATGGAAATTAAACCAGTTTTAAATTAGTTTGTCAGAACAAGTTTTACCAAAAGAACGTGTTCATAGGTTCATAGCTAGTTTAAAAATTTGCCAAGGGTGTGAATAGTCCTATCAAAGGATCAGCCCTTCTGAAAACCTACGTTGCTCATTTTATGGCAGTTATTTTACTCAAATGAATTATAAGTTTCTTATATCGAAGAAGAGCAGCTCAAGAAAAAAAAACACTCATTCATCTAGTGAAACCACGTTGCACATTTATTGCAGTTGTTTGCCACAAATTTATCAATTCATTTTAAGAGATATTTAATGTCAAAGAGAAGCTTGTGATTGGTTATGCGCCAGGCAATTTTTAGAAATGTTCGTAACTTGAAAATTGTGCACACTTGGACTTGATTTCACGGAAAGAATTAAAGTGATGATGTTTCCCCCACTTTCCCCCGTACCAACATCTAGCGTAGAACAAAATGCCTCAGCGGACTTGGACAGAGATCGTACTTAGATTTCATGCTCAAAATGTAGTCTGGCGGAAAGAAGGAAAAGAATCTATCCTGGTGGAAAGAAAGAATATATCCTTGACGATAAGCGAGTCTCTTCACGCAAACTTCAAAACGTTAACTCCAGCCTACAGTTTTGGTGTTAATCCAAGAACTTTGCAGTTCGCAGCAACCTTAGTATAGGAATTTACGGTTTTCCTTGAATTGTTACGAAATAATTCTTCTGATGGAAACAGGTGGGCTAAAACAAGAGAAACGACATGCGCCTTTGAAAAGCTGATTTGAACCGCTATCGCCGGTTAAAAACACATTATATTGTTTAACAATTTGTATAGAGATTTAGGTTCGGAAACAAAAGGTGCTTGAGCTATGCTCAAAAATCAAAAGCAAATGCATGAAGCTTCAGCTGGGCGCTAAAGTTTTCGCTGGCGCGGTATTTGAAATAACAAAAGAAAAGTAAACATTGTGATTGTTCTTCTCAAGTTCAGCTGTTAGTCTTATTCAGAATGTGATTCAATGATTCAACTTATGATTGGACGAAAGATAAACACAACATTCGATCCACGTGTGTCACAATTTATAGTCTTATCTCTGTTCTATCAAAATTCAAATATGACCGCGCTGAATAAAACGGTTGATAAGAAGTTTGTGTTGCGCTAGAAAGTGATGAAAACCCGCAAAAGTTTCTCGCCTCTTCAAAACGGCATGGCTGTCCATTTGGTTCTGAAATTTTTGCATCAAGATATCCATTCAATGAATTGATTCTAACTTGGTCCTTTAGTCCGTTTTAGTCCGCTTATGTTCTGAAATAATTAGAATCAATTTGCATCCATCAAGGATTGTGAACTATGATAATACCATGCTTCCAGAAAAGTTGTCAAATTTAAGATCATAGGATAATAAAATTTTCATCATAAGTTCGCCCAAATCTAGTTGAGAAATCTTCAGTAACAGAAAGACTATATTGTTCGAGCACTATTAATTATTTTCCTTTGATTATACTTAACTAACTTTTTAGAAGTTTTGGGAAAGTTTTCTAAAGTTTTTTGGTTTAGTTTTAGTTATGGGTTACCAAATAATCCATGAACAACTTTTGGAACTCTGTGAGAATTTCCGATTCATATCTATTTTATTATTCTACAGTCAGAAAACTAAGTAACTTAGCCAAGCTTGCCATTTCTCCAAAACAAGTTTGTGAGACATTTTAAGATAAAGGGTTCCTTGGATCTGTACTCTCAAATGGGACTTTTTGGGGAGGATTTTTCAAAAGAATAAAAGCATAGGTTTCTTTTAGCAGTGGTATATTTTTCGACAAGAAGAGTTTCTCCCATATTGCGGGCGTAACGGAAATATCGTATTTCTTCTTGCGAGTTAGCGCCAAAAACTCAAAAACCATTTGATTCAAAGAAACCAAAGAAACGTTCTTGGGGTTTCGAGGAACCTTTTAAGCGAAAATCTTCAACTATTAGAGTTTCTAAGCAGCTTGCTTTAAACAAGTAATTTGTCCATGTATGAGAAATAAATTTCAGATGTGTTGGAATTCTGAAAGTTGCTTGCCGCAAAATCTAGAGTCTGGAGTTTACCTAAAGGATAAATGGGTCTGACTAGAGGAATCTTATAACTGTTTCTTTTAAAGAATTGGCAGGGGTATAGAATCTTCGTTGAGGTTGGTTGAAATCTTGTAAATCATGCCAAGGAATATCTTGAATGTATATTGCCACCCTATCAAAGCATTATAGTCAAAAGAGCAGTGTGATCTAATTTCATATAGATATCGCTATGAAATGCGAAAGAACCTATCAAGAAAATTAAGGATAAGATAAGAAATCTTACCATTTGGAAATTCTTCTTCAGTTGGTGAATCGTTCTTCTTGATCAAAAATGATTTCGGCATTTTCTTGGCGCTTTGATTTGCTGTGATTTGTTGTGATTCTTTAGAGAACAGTTCCGCAAAAGATCACTTTCTCCAATAACAGCGGCAACACCAAAACTCTAAGCGTCAAATCTCCAAGCTCCAACACGTATAGTTGTACTCAAAAATGTGTGCGATGCTCTGGACGACGGAGAAATATCAGTCCGCGCGAGTCAACAGAAAGTATGCCGTTTACGAGTACAACCATTGCCCTTTTATCCTGACCTAATTTTTCGGCACCGAAAAGCACAATGAATCGGGCAACAGGTGGGGAATATACGAAGTTCAACGGACGGGCACTTTGCGTCAAACCAGGGGGGCTCGACTTGCTATATTGCCACAACAAAAGTGACTAAAAATTTGATAAAATATGACGCTAAAAATACAGTTTAGCATAATTATAAGAGTTAAGGAATAGGGCAAGTCACTAGTGAGTTATTTCAATTTTATTGAAGAGAATTTGGGAGAAATCCAATCTAAATTATCTTATATAGTAGGAACGTGTACCCCCTGGTTTCGCTCGCACACGCCTATTGTCTTTCAAAGATACTAGGCTCACCTGTGGTACTCAGACATAGGAGATCCAACGTTCTAAGCCTTTAGAACACCCCAAGGGTCTTCTATGCTTGATTTCACAAGATTGTTATAAGGTTTTAGGCCAAATTTTCCGTCTTTCTTCTAAGAATTGGCGCGCGAATGGCGTGTGCCTATAATTTGATTATTCGTGTTTGATGAATGTCCATGCGCAGAGCATGCAAATTATGCGCTGGCGCTTTTGGAATCTGCTCAGATCACAATGCAGTATAATTTCCACCCGTAACCACTGAAGGTGTGTAGCCGGGGGATTGTGAGGGTTGACGAGGCAAAAGAGTTTCAATGACATTGAGTATTTGTGGCCATGATCGACCATCAGTTATTCTCAAAGTATTGGAACTTATCAATTTTTTACAAGAATGAATATGATGGTGGATTTACGCCTGGTGCTGAAGATAAAATGTGGTACAACATTTTTAAATTAATTTCAAATAAGAGCAGGAACAAGTGCTTTAGTCCCAATAATTTTGAACATAGAGAAATAAATAACTGTTGTCCAACCCATATAAAGCTATCTACGATTTGCAAGTGGGGCTAGAAGACTTAACAGATCTAGTCTTTAAAGCAATGTCTCGTTATACGGGAGCTATCGAATGACATAAAGGACTGCCAAGTTTGGCCAACCAAAGCGCCCTCATAAGCTCTTACGCACCTGACAAGGCAACTTGTGAATCCCATCCTTAATATACCAGGAGTAATATTAGTCGAAATTAAAAAATTTAAAATTTTTAAATTTCATCACCGGAATTGCCACATAAGGAAAGCTGTCCAAGGAAATATGCCTTTTACAAAAGGCGAGGAACGATACGAAATATTGCCAAAACTTCGATAATACAATGTTGGGTATGTAAAGTTTTCCCAGGAACCTTATTTATAAATTTATAACACTGAGTGAGGCTTATAACACTAATAATTTCAGGAATACTACAGCAGGCATGTGTTTTCTTGTCTAGGAATTCTTGAAAATTCTTAAGAATTCTTGTTTGAGGATTGTTATGGTCTTTCGTACCTCTCAAGAATTCTTAGTAAAATGTGAAGAATTCTTGAAAATTCTTAAGAATTCTTGAGAATTCTTGTTATGTTAGAGTACTTATGGCCAAAATTGAAGCATAATCTAGATGTTTTCAAAAATAGTAACTATTCCTTAAAGAGCAATAACCCCCGTGTTAGCTGAAAGCACTTTACGCATCGTTCGTTCGACTAAAGCAATGCACCCGTTAGCCTATGTTCATTGTTCGGCTGATCTCTAGCCTCGTTCGCATGTAGCTGAGTACACCTGACGTTACTCGGCATAGAAAATCGCTGTATTGTACTAGCTGTCAAACGAGGCTGGCTTACGATTCAAGCTCTTTCACTGATGTCAAAATGTTTGCTATTTAATTGTGCAGAACTACTGGTATTGCTATTCTAGTTGCCCTCGAGAGTTGAATATTTAATATGCTCTGTGGATCCTGCGCACTGCACAGTACAATGAACATGGAATAAGGCACCAGTACTCTGTGCTTGACCTCATGCCGTGAGCATGCACAATCAATAACTCTGATTATGCTCCAGTTCATCCAAAGCAGGTCTTGCCTGTCATTTTCTTCCACGGATCGAGAGGTCTTGAATGTTTTTCTCAACTTTTAGACACCTTAATGGAATCGAACAAGGGGCAGATTCATTAAACCTCAGTGAGAGCGGCCAGCCGAATTTGAGTCAAGTTAAAAAGCTAAAAAATTATGGGACCTCTACGGGCCACGCCCCTTCCACGTATCGAGAGGTCTTGAATGTTTTTCTCAAAAATTTTAGACACATTGATAGAATCGAGCAAAGGGGCCTATTCATTAAGTCTCAGTGACAGCGGCCAGCCGAATTATTTGAGTACAGTTAAAAAGCTCAATCGAACAATTAGGAAACACTACGGCCTAAGCCTCATATATTTATACAGCAAATAACACTTCGTTTCAACGCATAGATTATATTTTTATTTTTTTTCATTTTAAAATTATTTATCCACGGTAGCCCCGTCAGTATAACTGATTTTCAGGGGGCCGTGCCAAAAACTTTACAAATTAAAAATCTACAAGTAATACATAATAATGGTAAAAAGAAACTAATTACAATCAGAATATATACAATCAAAAACTAATTACGATAGTCCTTTATCTTGTTCTTAAAAGAAGATAAAGAGGGAGCTTGCTTGGCCTCGCGGCTAAGTTGATTCCAGATCTTCGCTCCACTAAAAGAAAACGCTTTCTGCCCATTGCTAGTTTTCATGAATGGTACTAGCAAGTCAGTATCGGCATTTCTTAGACTGATGATATTGCGTTCAGAGTTTCTGATAAACAAGTGTGAAAGATAATCAGGAGCGAGATTATTGACAGACTTATACACAACTGTTGCTGTCTCACTTCTAATCAGATCTTTCACAGTTGGCCATTTTAATTCTTTAATTAAAGCTTCGGCAGGAGCATCGTAGCTGCTATTTGTGATAATTCTAGCCGCACGATTTTGCAATTTCTGAAGTTTAACTAGTCGGGACTCAGCACAGTTCCCCCACACAGAACAGCAGTATCTCAAATGTGGCTCAACAATACCTCTATATAAACTGCAAAGAATAAGTTTAGGCAAAAATTTCTTTGCATATTTTAAGAAACCTAATGAGCGGGAAACCTTGGCTTGAACAGATTTAATTTGTTCATCCCACACGAGGTACTTGTCAACTTGGACACCAAGATATTTAATACTGTCTACGAGTTCTACAGGAGAATCATCGATCACAAATGCAGGAGAACCTACAGTTT
>REGM01000070.1:381559-438802 GCA_004194415.1 Aurelia aurita
GTTTTTTTGCCGGTGTGCAGCTTAGTGTGAACGCTTTCACAAAAACGGATGTTTTTCTCTCCGTTTTTGTACAAAAACGGAGTAGTGTGAACGGGGCCTAAGTTCTTAGTTCTAACATTTAGTTAAATACACTTTTAATGATGGACTATGAAGAAGTAGTTGAAATTTCAAACTGGTTAGGACGAAAAGCATCCCAGGATTTTTTAAAACTATGTACTGGTGGGAAAAATGGCCCAGCAGCTCTTCATTTTGGCCAACTACGATAGTGAAATAATGTTATTGGTGGGCCCCTTTTATCAGGAAAAATCATATTCAGCAATCAAAGAACCTTTATCTTCGAGGGACATAAAAAGTTTATCAGACCACACGATTGTACATTTTTGACAGAAATTGGATTTGAACTCGAAAGGAAGATAAGGGCGTTTGCTGATGGTAAAACGGGTACTTGACGGTTTTGAACGAAGTACATATCATATGTTCAACCATAGTGTATCACATGTTCATGAATGCCTTTGGGTACTGCAGATTTTAAACAATGCTTGTCCTTGTGTTTAAGAACCTCTAAATAAGAACCGAATACCTTTATACTCATTCCATACCAATCATATAAGAAATTAAGTCATACGATGGAGAAGTTAAGGTCATTAGTCGCTGGTGTTTACTGTGGTACAAGAATTTTACATGTAGTGTTAGAAAGATATGAGACGAGATTTTAGCTTTACCATGATGCATTTCGTTCTGGCTATAGGTTGATTAAAACTAATTACACAGTTTCACAGGATCTGGAATGAAACTTACGAGGATAATATTAAAATTACAAAATGATAAACGGTCAAATTAGATTAAGAGGTATATCCTTGTAAAAACGTTTCTGGTTTAATCTCTAAAGTACCAGGTGAGTCGAAAAATGTATCCAATGTTTGAAAAATCATGCTCGTTTATTCGTTTATTCGTTTATTTGTAAAATCGTTTTTGTACCGGGTGTCCCAGAAACAAGGTAACAGATTTGATCAGGGGTAGCGATAAGAATTTAGCTTGAATCGATGGGAAAGAATTTTTAACCTAATCCTCAATAGTTAACTTGAGGATAGCTACCTTGTTTGTTGATATTGGTGCTTTGAGAGTTGAAATATTAATCTTGAAACCTCAAACTTGCCTTCGCCTCCAAACCAGAGCTTTTGGGTTTTGGCCTAAGCTGTTAACCGCTGCGTTGTGGAATCTCCTGAATCATAGCGAAGTATAAACAAGAAACCTCGTGCCTAGGACAACATTTGAATGCAAAGCCGAAACTGAACTTTACAATCGGATCAAGAATTTATTCCCTAAGAGACATGTTTCTTCATTCTACCAAAAGTTCAAATTGCATCTGTCTAATAAAAGTTATTCATCAGCGAAATAACTCCCTTGGGCGTGAATACATAAATTACACCTTGCAATCTTCATTGCCTGAATGAATTGCATTTTGTAGCATTTCTCGCGGAAATATTACCAAACAAGCAATGGTATGTACCCAAGGGAACAAATGTTCAATGATAAGATCCTTAGAAATGTTGGCTCGTGCTTGAATTGTTGTTTTTTTGTAAGTGCTTTTTGACTGAAGAAAGATATTCCTTGATGACTATATTCATTGATATTTTCATCCATTTCCAGTTTTGAAAGTTCTATTCAAATGTGTGCCTAAATACGAGGTCCTTGTTCAGAACTACTATGGTTAAGGAGATTCCCCTAAGCAGCGCGTTTGCAGCTTAGGCCAAAACCCAAAAGCTCTGGTTTGGAGGCGAAGGCAAATTTGAGGTTTCAAGATTAATATTTCAACTCCCAAAGCACCAATATCAACAAACAAGGTAGCTATCTTCAAGTTAACTATTGAGGATTAGTTTAAAAATTATTTCCCATCGATTCAAGCTAAATTCTTATCGCTACCCCTGATCAAATCTGTTACCTTTTTTCTGGGACACCCGGTAGTTAACTAAGTTTCTATGTTAATTGTAAATGGCTATGTATTTCCATGCTCCTTGTGGTATCGTCTTGTAACTTTATGTATGTTTCTGTAATGTTTATGAGAAGATATAAAAAAAATTGTACACCGTGATAAGAAATTCCTGATGTTTTGTCTGACTCAGGCTCTATAATAACATAATTTTGAGGATTCTGATGTAATTTATCATGCACAGTTTTGCTTCCAAATAAAGAATTTCCTGTAAAATTGCTTTCTCTCGATTCTAACTAAAAACGAACGTACGTCCTCATTCTATTTCACTTTTTCATCTTCAAAGTTGTAGAAAACTTGTTTGCTTGGGGTACACATCAAAAGATGTTGAGGGAAAAAGCCCACATCCAATTGAACGGTGTCGTCACTGTTGTTGTGAAAATCGATGAAAACAGATTTTGGCTAATTACTGACTGCATGCAATAATAATATATTTAAAATTGAAAGCAGAATCTCAACAGTAAGTCGAAGCGCCAGTGAGACAACCTAATCCAAATTTAAGAAATTGATGTCATGGTTTTTGTAATCCGATTTTCAAACTGTGGGTACAGTACGTCTTTTCCGGTATACACAAATATTTCAACATGTTTGTCAGTTAGAGTTTTAAATTCGAGTTTTTTATATTGCCTTTATGTTTATCAACTGTAAATATATACTGTAAGCTATCATCGGTTTAAAGGCTCTTGGTCAACCGGCATGCAGTGCGATCGTTTGCTATGTTTCTCGTGGATTTCATGTATGTCATTCAAATCAAGTCCAATGTTTAACACATGTAAAGAGAAATGTGGCCACATCTGAAGCTGCAGCTACGGTAAGTTAGTGTTGAGCGACCACAGGGAGCCCCCTTTCAAAGTAGCAGAAACTAAACGAATAAGAAATGGACAAAGCGCGGCATCTGCGAAGGAGCAATCAAAGATGGACGATGCGCGTTTTATTTTTATTGCTCCTTCGCAGATGCCGCGCTTCGTCCATTTCTTATTCGTTTAGTTTCTGCTACTTTGAAAGGGGGCTCCCTCTGGAGCGACATCACAAAATTATTTTCATGCAGCATGAAATTAGGCCACCTTTACAAATAAGGCTGCAAGGCATGCCGGTTTCCCAAGAGCCTTTAAATGCGAATATCTGTTTGCAATATTGTATTGATGGAATAATTACGTACAAAACTAACGGATTATAGATGAATTGATGGTGGAACCCATAACGTAATAAGCAATGTTAATGTTATTAACACCAGAAAAAAAGAATGTAGCATTTTGTCAATATTCCAAGCTAAGTCTCGTCGCTCTTGTTTATTCTGGAGAATTTCAAGCTTCTCGCTCGCTGTTTTACTCAAATCTTCGACCAACGATAAAAACTTGTCTTTAAAAGTAATTGAGCAGTTACGAATTGAAGAAATTGAAATTTCTATGTCATCAAAGTTTTCAATATCTGCGAGAATTTCTAGCGGATTAAAAGACGTTTCTCTGATTTCATCCCCTACTGTCTGCTCATTGAACGAAGTTTCTGTTTGCTCAGTCTGTGCATTGGCTTCATCAGTAACTGCATCATTGTCGTGATGTGTTGTACAGGCTTCTGTCTGCCATGCAGTAATGGACCGCGCGAAAATTGCCCGCATGGAAATTGACCGCCACTTGAATTTGTCTAAATACCAGCGAATGATTCTTGGAGGATGCGAAGACTTCCCTTCCACATCGATAATAACACAAATAAACGCCAAAGCGATAGCTATTTCCGCTATAACTGCGATCATGTATTGACTGAATAGAGGCGTGCCATCAGGGTTCGGCGGAGTCATTTCAAATACCAGTTGCGAGAAAACGGTCAACGATAACAGACTAGTTATAAGAAGCGTAATTCTCTCGCTTGATCCGTACGGCAAGAAAAATGCCAGCACGGAAATAAAGGCTATGAGTGTAGCGGGAATCATGAAGGTTAGGAGATAAAACATTGCTCTTCGTCGTACCTTTAATGTGAAGATTAAAGTTGGGTAAGGTTCTGGACAGCATTCGTAGTAGGCCACTTTTTTTCTCGCTTTGAAATCTGTGTAGAAAAAGATAGGTATTTGAAGGGGCTGCATGAGCTAAACTTCGAAAAACCATGACTTTCTCTCCCTAATGAAGGCAAGTAGCAACATATACATTGCAAATGAAGATATTTTCTACAAGTTTGAACTCCGTAGAATTAGCCGTGCAATCAGATTTTCCATAACATCAGCGATCTTGGAGATACAGCTGGATTCCGAGCCACAAGTTTTCGATGTGGTTCACTCAACTCATGGACAAATTTAGAAACTTGGTTCATTAACCACCGCGCTAAAATCTTCTCGTGTTTCATGTTGGAGGGGTCCCAGTGTACACTATTCTTGTAGTCCCCCTTTTGAGCTATTTTTCTAGAGCACAAAAAAGCATTGTCTATTACAGAACTTTCCTAAAAACTTCTTTCATCTATTTTTGAATGAAAAAAAGGTTTACAGTAGCAACTTTTTTTGCAAGCTAAATGACTTAATCAGAACGTGAACTGAAAATTGTCCATGCGCTGGCTGAGTGAACAGACTGTATAATACTGGTTCATTCGGTTTTGTTGTGTACAGCAGTTAGAGAATGAGTTCCACAGAAAAGGATTGGGGGGAGGGGCAGTCTAAAACGGAAACTGAAAATGATGTTACTTACACACGGAAGACAAAGGGAATGTTATCCAGAGTGTAGTCCAAGAAGACAGTCGAGCAACAATCCGTAAATGTGGCATTTTCCTTTCATAATCATTCCCAAATAAAATTGAAAGCGATTTCGCTTGTCAGGTTATTACGACTTTCGTTTCAGGTCCCCAGCATTCATACCAATCCGTTCTTTGTAAGAATACGAAATGTCATTTAACTACTAGAAAACAATCAAAATTTAAGTTAAGTTGTCCTTGTCTTGAACATTTCTCTGGGTTTAGATTGCTATCATAATCTGTGAGCTATAGCTTTTCAAAGGGGGCGGAGGGGGGGGGGGGTGATCTTTCCTAGTCTCACCGGTGCACTGAGCAGAGGCTTGCTTACCTATAGCAACCCATTCTCCATTTTCAGTACTATCACTAAGATCTCCTTGTTCTGCGTCCAATGTCAAATTTATCTGATACCCAGAATGGGTCCAAGAACCAAATTCAGCATTACAGTTTTGCTCGTCAAATGGGAAATTTCGGACAATGAATCTGCACGTGCTTTTTATGATGACATGACTTCTCCACGTGACTAGTCCTTTGGGATGGACGGTTGCATAATCTGCTACGTCATGGTCAAATCCATGGTAGAATTCTTGCGCACTATGAATAATAAAATAGATCGACAATATAGCAAACTGAGTGTGTAAAAAGCGGCTGGGCATTTGGTGAGGTAATACAGTATACACCAACATATATGAGCCTTCATTTACTAAGAACCTACATCCTGAAATGTGGGACTTCTGACCTAAATATAAGAACCTTTCACCCTGAAATTCTGTCCAGGTTCTTACCAGAAGATTTTGGTTTACAGGAAAAAAAGACAAACAAATCGGTCATGAAGTTGAACAATACAGTGATAGCATAGGAATCAAATCATTAAAAAAAATTGCACGATTGTTAATGCATCTTTCGTTTGATTTAATGGCTTGAAAGGAACTTCAGCTACTTCGTTATAAGTGCCCATTGGCAATCTTTGATATCTTGATTATTTTCAGAATTATTGCATTTTTATTTTTATTGAAAGAATTCACGGAAAGCTTTGAAAAGAATTAAAATTGTTGTAAATCCTAAATTAATAGAGGAAAAACCGTACAATCTTCAAGAAAACCATAGTTTATGAAGGTCTATAATATGGCGGTAAGCAGAAATCCATAGCTTTTCTGGTTCACGATTTGGAAATTTCATGACGCCACAACTGGAAAACGGTTTGAAACATAGACAAGGCTGTAATTCTGAAATAATCAAGATTGCCAATGAAAACTTATAACAAAGTACCCAAAGTTCCTTTCAAACCATCAAATCAAACGAAAGCTGCATTGACCAATTGTGCAATGTTTTCTAAAGATTTGATGTTTTTAAACCTAGGTTTTTATATGCGGGTTTTTACTGTATTGTAAAGGAAAGGCTGGAGTAGGTGTGGAAGTTTGTATCAATAAAACCAGTCATACTGTTCTAAAATATGAGAGGTTTTGGTTGGAAGCTCCTTTATAATTCTGGATAAGCTTCGAAAATGACAGGAAATATCAAACAAATTTCATAGGCAGTTTTAGACAACGTTTACACTGTACCGGTACAGTTTTGATCCGCTACAAAGTTGCTACGGTTCGAGAACGTTTACACTGCTCCAGAAATTTTTTCCTCTATAGATAGGAGGAACAAAGTGTTACGGATTAGCAAGAACAGTGTAAACGGGAGGCCGATCCGCAACACTTTTGTTACGGATCCAAACTTGTACCGGTACAGTGTACACGGGGTCTTAGGCTTGAGAACAATAAGGAAGAAAAATTCTCTTGAGAGAAACAAAAAATGCTAAAAGTGTATCCTTTCGTCGTTATTTGATATTCTCGATCGATGAAAACAATAGGAACATAAGTGGAGCGTGTCATTCTTTTGTGCTATGTTTAATTTAGGTTCGTTAATTGAAGTCTAGAGTCTGTTTCAGATTAGATGTCAGATAAAATATCCGCAAATAAGACCAATTAGAGACTTTTGCATGAGAAACTTTGCGTTCTCGCAAATCTCTCTTGACATTAAATTTACAGACAGAAAATAGTCCTTTTATAAAAATTTGGGAACGGCTTCGTCACAAAATCGTCTATTCAGAAATTCAGAATCAAAGTAAGCATTTTCACCATGATAAAATGTGTGGTTTATCGAAACTGTACGGCCCAGTTCTATAGATAAAATTGAAAATGTTGTGTTTCGCGGAAAACTCGTCCCCTTGACTGCAACATAGCAATGTCTTCTTCAGAATATCCACGTGAAACTATTCCTTATGAAACCATGTTGAAAGACAGGATTTTCAAGAATTTCAAACCTATTTGCATGAATATCAGAAAATTTCTAACCCATGTGTATGAATTTGGTGGATTTTAAGACCCATGATCCTTTGCCAGACATGAAAAGGTCTATTCAAAATTTCTTCTGCTTTGACTGGCAAGAAGCTGTTGTTGTTGTTATTGTTGTTGTTATTGTTGTTGTTATTGTTGTGATTGCTAGGAAAAAAGTCGGCATGTCTTGACTTTATCGTTTCGCAAACAAAATACGAAAAGATTTTCAGCCGTTTTATGTGGATAATCATTATGGGCCCAATCGGTAAGAAAATTCTAAATGTACCAACCCATTTGTCAGAATTAAGATCAATAACAGACCCATATGTAGGGAATTTCAGATGAAATAACCTACCCATATGAGCGGCACGTCCAGTATAACTTAACAATGAAGTAACCCCCTAGATGAGAAATCAACAACTTACTTGTTGTAAAGATAAATATCTGGTAACCAAATATCTCTGGGGTCTATGTTTAAATGATCCACTCCATATTCACTTTCATTCCATTGCAGTCTGTAATCTTTCCATGACTAGAAGTACAAAATATTTCAAATTAAGTTTATCAGTATTGCTGCTTTCATAAGAAAATGGCATTGAAAATGGAATAAGTTGCTGGATATTTTCCTTGACAATGGTCACAGGAAATCGTAACGGTTGAGTAAAAAAAAGTATAGACGTTTGAAAGCCTATATCTATCAAACAATTTATCAGATTCCTATAAACTGATAATACCTGCGTAGCAAACATATCATCTTAGTTGAGAAAATATAGTTGGTTAAAATCGGTTGTTTCGTTCTCAAATTACAAGCGATTTTATGAAAATGCAACATCTCAAAATACTTCAAAACTGAACCAAAAATCCTTCATTAAATTTGCTAGCAATTTAGCACCACAGCTATCATAAACAAATTCTATGTGTCTATCAAGTCGCTCAAACGTTTACTCGGTATACAAAGAGGCTGCTGCATAATGGTATCCACTTGGGACTGTCAGCCAGCCATTTTTGGAATATTTTCTATCATCATGAGGCCGGATTGCTAGCAAATTTGATCAAGGATTTTAGGCCAGTTTTGCAGGATTTTCAGATGTTTGAGTACGATACAACCGATTTTACAAAGTAAATTTTCTTATCTAAGTTGATATGTTAGCTACACAGGTATTATCAGTTTAAAGGAATCTAAGAAATTTTTTGAGAGCTACAGGCTTTCAAACGTCTACACATTTTTTTGATCCACCGGTAGACGGTAACGGATAAGATGGTGGCGAAGCACTTTAACCAAGATACACAGCTCTCGACAATAAAGTTTTGATAGAATCAATTTTCGAGGTTCCTGCACCTTGGGAAAATACCATTCATCACGATTGTGTGATATTTGTACACATTAAATACACCGTTGCCATCCTTTTCAATGTATCTCGTTTCAGGGTCCAGACAAAGTCACGGCTTCATGGCTATGAGCCGGAGGAAGGTTTGCTTGTTAATGTCATATTTGAGGAAGGTTTAGTAATTATTGTAAGAAACAGAAACTTTTGGATTATTTTGGCAACAGCAACTGGTTTACAAATGTTAGGGTTATAAACAAAGTGATGAGTTCGAAAAATTTGGTTATTTTGACATAATAAAATGAGGCAAGTTCAACTAACGAAATTGAGAATCCGGAGGAAGGTTTGACCTTTTTCTGGACTCTGTCTCTTTTCTTTGTTAATTGGAAGGAAACCGAGGAAGTTAGAAGGATCAAAATAGTTAAATATAAGGTGACAAACCTGCCATGCCCACATATTCCAAGTAATAACTTGATTTTGCTCGTCCTGTTAGAAAAAACAAATCATTTAGTATATTAACGCTAAATGAAGATGCTTTGGTCCTTTTTGCATTATATATGAAAACGAAAAGGAAAAACTTCAGAATACCAATGTCTGACGTAAACATGGATGTTTATGATTTCGCTAAAGTTGATGTTTTGTACCACAGACGAAAACTGTTTGACCATGGGTAAGTTTCCTGTAGATATGAGGACCAGTCAACAAAACAAACTTTCCATTCAAAATAGACAATAACGCCAAAGACTCTATTGTGTTTTGCTGCAAAGCATACTGGTAAAAGCTCCCTGACTACCACCTAACGACATACAAATTTCGATCTGCCGTTTCGACTATCTTGAATTTTTTCTTCTTTCTATATTGCTACCTAGCATCCGAAGGTAGTTTTCAGGACACTGCGAAGCTAAGCTTATCGAGCAATGTCCTGGTCCTTCCTCTCGATGTGACCACACCTCGCGATTCCTTTAGCCTGGAATTACAGAGAGTTGGCGACTCTCCTCACTCTACGTAGCAGGTTCGACAGGGCGGGGACTCGAACCACCAACCCTCAGGTTGGTAGTCAAGCGCGCTACCGTTGAGCCATCCCCGCTTATAGAATTCGACCTTGAATTCGAATGCAACATGGTTCGAGAGAAAAACTTTCCAAAGCAGAAAAAACAAAGCTTTGATTCGAATTGAAGTTTTAATTAAAGATTCGCGTTAGAATTACAAAATTGTCCTATTTGTTTACATTGATTCCTTGTTCCGAACTTTACCACAGCTAGCTAGTCGAAATGGCAGACCAAAACTTTTATGTCGTTAGTTGGTCGTCAGGGAGCTTTTTACCAGCATGCTTTGCGCGGCTGCCATCTTTAGCGTTATTGTCTATTAGCGAAAGAGCTCTAGTATTGGCAAGTCCTTTGAAATTTGAATCCACAGATCAATCCTTCAATAAGAAAAACAGTACCTGAAATTTCCTGACACGAAATAATGAAAGGTGTTGAAAGTTTGTTTGCCACAAGGAAACGAGTGGTGGATCATTCTCTAAAACTGCGTACGAGATTTCTAGGAGAACAAAAGGGTTTCTAGAGGATTTCAGGGATTTCTCAAGAATAAAGGATTTCCGAAAGAAGTGTACGAGAAATCCAGGGAGTGATTAGGAAAAGCTGTGGTAAATTAATGTTTGATAGGGCGGCCTAAATAAAAAAAATTTCTTTCATATTTTCATAAGCAACCTTAAAAAATTTTGCAAACAATGTTTGCTCGTTTTGCTATAAGACTTTGCACACTCGTAGATATTTATTAATACGACCTACGAAGAAACGTTTGCTTGAATATTACTAACAAAATGGACAATGCGGACATTTGTTTATTAGAAAGTATGATTTACTCAACTAAATAGTATGTGCTTCTCCTTCAGTTCAATTACGCCCTCAACGTTGAAATCGAATAAACCGCCATCAACAACATTCCCAACCTACTTCAAACGAACATTCCCCGGAGGCGAAGGTGAAGTTGCGGTTTTTAGCACCAAGCGCTGGGATCACAGAAGTAGAGAAAGCCTAATCGAGTCCGCGACCACTTGTCATGACGCTCAAGTGGTGGGGCTCGTACTGGGCTCGAACCCTGTCCATCTGAAGGTTCTGGCTGCAGAGTCAGAGGATTATACCACTGCGCCACAACACCTCCTGTTGGCGGATGTTGTTGTTGGCGGTTTTATTCGATTCTAAAGTTGAGGGCCTAATGAACTGAAGGAGAAACACACACTATTTGGGTGAGTAAAACATTTTCAAAAAAAACCAGTGTCCACATTGCCCATGCTAACATCAATGTAGATTAACTTACAAAATCGATGACTTGTCGGACAACGAGGCCAAATTTAACTTCAAGTGAAGCGGCTGGATGCTGCACAGGACGAATCATTGTGTTATATTTAGCGAATAGATTTTGCTGCAATCTTGATTCACCGGATTGATGTATTGTTGAATTTCCTGAAAATTAAAACATAATCAAAACGATAAAGAATACATACAAATACGGTCAGATTGTTCAAATAAACCTAACATTATCTGATATGCTTTTAAGCGAAAGATCATCAGAAAATTTAATTGATATTGGAAAAATTGAATATATCAGAATATCAAAAAGGGAAATACAATTTCTAGATTTCCTTCCAACATCCATCGATCACAATGAAAAAACTATCGACCAATCGAAGAAAACAACCATCGCGTTCTAGAATGTACAGTTTCGTTAAATGATCTGCATGCTTGAAATTCATCTGAAGGATTAAGCCTGGCTCACACTAGGTCGTTGAAGTCGCTGGAGTCATCGAGGTCGCTGGAAAGAACGACCACAACGATCCAAAAGACCCAACAAACTGAATGTGAATGTTGAAAATAAACTCTTTAACGACCCTGATGACCCAACGACTGAGTTTTTGCCGTTCACATTCAGTCTTTTGAGTCGTTCTTCCTAAAGACTCCAGCGACTGTAACGACGTAATGTGAACCAGGCTTTACAATACGAATTGTTACACTGGTATCCCGAGTTGATCATCGCATGCTTGACAACACTGAATAAAAGAAATTAACAACAAGCAGATCGTTATATATAGAAATTGTGAATCCTTCCAACAAATTCCCCATCAATGCCTGCTGGCAGAAAAATTTATCAAGAATAAAAATTTTCAGCTCCGCTGAAAAGAAAAAACTTGATAAAACAAATTACGAATAATGACAACAAGTCTGTCCAAAATCGAAAAGATTGCACGAATTTTACTTTTCAAGTGATCGGGTTAGCCCTACAAAATACAAAAATTCAAAACCAAACAGTAAGAAATCAAACTTACCAAAATGCAGAATATATGCAAAGTAAAGAAGAACTGCAAATGTCCAAATTCGTATTTGGTTCTTCATCTTCAACCAGATCGATGCCTTCCTACTTGAATGTAGAAGCTTCTTTCTATCGATAATAACTAATCAAACAACTTTAACTGGTTTCTTCGTAAAATTATCAGTTCAAAAACTCTTTCTCCAGGCAACAACTGCGGAAGAACTATAGCTCTTTTTCTTCTAACGTGACAAATGTAAAGTATTCCTTTCAATAACAGTCGTTCACAAAAACTCGCTCTTCTTGCTGCCTGGCCAATTTATCACTGCTTCCTCAAGGCTTCCTCGCGATAGCAAAATTCCCAAACAAGTAGAATTGCTTCTTTTGAACTTCTACCAATTCCTCCACAGAAAAGTCTCACTGCAATGGAAAATGCTTTCCGCCCAATCTGACAATTTCATAAATAACTTTCTTAAGAAAACAGCTGCTTACAAGATTGATACTGATTTCCTTCCAAGATTGACCAATTAAAAACATGATTTCTCTGAATAGTGACTGCTTTCCTAACACAACGTGAATCTCCTTTTTCCAGATAGCTATCGAGATTTGTAAAACAGCACAGCTCTTTGCCGTATTCCCTTTAATCAGCAACTAAAAGTGTGTTGAAACTTCAAAAATGTTCAGTTATTTACATAAGAGCTCAGTAGCGGCTTCTGGAGGACAACATGCCGAAGCTATACACTCATACACTCTCCCCAAAACAACTAGAGTCTCATTTTCAGGTGTCATAAATACTTGTAAAACAGCACAGCTCCTTCAACTGACTCTCTCTGGTGAGCAACCAAACGTGTGTTGAAACCCAGAAAACTCTCAGTGCTTACATGAGAACTCAGCAGTTGCTTCCCGAGGACAGAATACCTAAGTTACCAACTCATCGGTGCTCAATCAAAACCGATTTCCCTGAAAAGTTTCTGCTTTCCCAAAACAGCTAGATATTTGTAAAACAGCACAACTCCTTCAACTGACTCTCTCTGATGAACAAACGAACGTGTGATGAAACCCAGAGAAACTTTTAGCGCTTACATGAGAACTCAGCAGTTGCTTTATGCGGATAGAATACCGAAGTTACAAGCTCATCGGTGCTCAATCCAAACGGAATTTCCCGGAACAATTCTGCTTTCCCAAAACAGCTAGATACTTGTAAAACAGCACAGCTCCTCGACTTCTCCACTCCAATCAGCACCTAAAAGTTTGTTGAAACCTCGAGAACGTACCAGTGTTTACATGAGAACTCAGTAGCCACTTGTTGAGGACAGAATGCCGAAGTTACAATCTCACCAGTGTTCAATCCGAACCGATTTCCCTGAAAAATTTCTAATTTCCCAAAACAATGAGAATCTCTTCCTCTTCAGGTATTTGTCGATACTTGTAAAACAGCACCGCTCTTCAACGTATTCATCCTAATCAGTGGCTGAAAATATTTTGAAAGTTTGAGAACGTTCCAGTGTTTACAAGCAAACTCAGTAGCGGCTTCTTGAAGACAACATGCCAAAGTTACAATCTCTGTTGTTCAATCCAAACCGACTGCCCTGAACAATTTCTGCTTCCCTAAAACAACTAGAATCTATTTTTCAGGTAGCTAATGGCATTTGGGAAATAGCACAGCTCCTCAATTTTTTCACTCTTTTCAGCAACGAAGACTTGAAAATGCACTAGCATGTACGTGATAACTCAGTAGCCGCTTGTTGAGCATAACACGATGAAGTTACAAACTTACAAGCGTGCGTTCAATCAATCAGCTGTTGCAAACTGTGCTGTTCAGAAATTTTATTGATTCATATCAGAGTGCTAGTATTGCTTAGCAACGCAACATAAAAGCTCTTGGTGGGAGCATAATTTGAAGCTGGTAATCTAAAGTAAACTTATTTGAAACCAAAATTGTGAGAAAAGAAAACACAGATTGAAAAGGTGCAAGGAGTAAACGAATTCTGTTTGTCGGAAAATAATAAGTTTGTACCCGACATGTTACACTAGCCTATATCTTTTTGGTAAAGGCGTTCTTCCTAGCCTCACTTTGCGAGGATCAGATTTTTTAGAATTACGAAGTAGAAATGGGGTAAGCCAACCCTGGTGTTCAAAGTATCCGAGGGTCCCGAATTGAAAAGAAAATCATCCGCTACCAAGGGTTAAAACAATGTTGATATAAGCAAGGCCAGAATTTTAAATTTTCATTGTTGTGAATCGGATAAATTTTAATAAAATATGCTAATTTTTGTGACTTAAAAATTTAGGCGCTAGTGATAAAAATGAGAAACAAAAGTAGACAAAAATAAACAAAAGATGTAAACACAAACAAAATTTGAATGTAATGACGGATCCGTTTTCAATACTTTAATTTGTAAACTCAAAATCTTTAAAATAGAGACACAAATTTTGTAATTTCAGGCTTATGAAAGATTTTTTTTTTTCTATATTGTTACCTAGCATCCGAAGGTAGTTTTTAGGACACTGAGAAGCTAAGCTTATCGAGCAATGTCCTGGTTCTTCCTCTCGATGTGACCACACCTCGCGATTCCTTTAGCCTGGAATTACAGAGAGTTGGCGACTCTCCTCACTCTACGTAGCAGGTTCGACAGGGCGGGGACTCGAACCACCAACCCTCAGGTTGGTAGTCAAGCGCGCTACCATTGAGCCATCCCCGCTTATATGAAAGATGAAAACGGTGTTTGAATAAGATAGTTATCATTTTTCGGAAGAAATTAATAAACGAGGAAAAGCTGAGGCAACAGAAACAATCAAAATAAGACTGATTTATGAGGTCAGTGATATAAACAAAGTATTTCAATGAATACACAATACACAAATTATAGAATCTATTGCAACCTGCAACAATTCAACTGTTTGAAAGCAGCTTTTTTAATCAAATTCTGAACATAAACAAATTTTTACTTGATAAATACCAGTGCAGTGTAAAATCAAAATCCTTTCAGTGGCGAGGATTATTCGGAAAAAGACAAAAACATCAGCTTTATGGCTTTAGAATTTGTGGCATGAATTTGTGCAAGCTTATTAGAATTTCAAATTTGGTTTGTAAATGAAGGGACAAATGTAAAGAAAACAGAGGTTTTACAAGAAAGAATTGCTTGAATGAATATTCAGTTAATTTCAATATCAAAATCGGACGAATAAACATGATAAAATATAGATATATCCACCTGCCTGATAAAACACAATTTCACGCCTTGATAAATTAATTCGAACGGAGAAAAAATATGAGTATCAGCGTGCATTCTGAAAACTTGAGAAGACGTGTTTAATTGGCTAATCCTGTGCTAGACTGAGAACTATAGGAAGGAAACTCACAGACATTGAAGTTGCATATTGCTTCGTGAAAGCATTTTGGACTCATGGAGCTAGTTAATTCAAATATGAATCAATGGGGAAAGTTATGTGACCTATTTCTTCGAATCGACCTTTCAATTGAATTGAATTCATTTGAAAAATCACGCGTAGCCTTTTGCGATAACAAAAGAATTAACCGCTTGCAAACAATAGCGGATTATACAACAATAGAATCCACTGCTTTGATTGACATTTCAGAATAAAAGATTTTCTTATGGCAAAAATACTTCAAGCGATTGGTAATGACCTATATACAAGCCTTTTGTATTTATTTTCACAACTCAATTTGTGTTAATCTTTCAGCTCTACCAAATGACTTGCATGAAAATTGGTTCATAGCAGGACTAAAATTAACTCGTATATGGAAAAGAATATTCTTAGCAAGCAGCGAAACAATTAAGGAAAAACAGTCAGGCTTCTCTTCATCGAAGTATTCTTCCTTCGACGATTCTTTCTTTTTTTGGTTGTGATATAAATAAACTTCTTTACTTTACAATTCTTCTCCAGGGTTTAGCAGTTTTCATGATTCTTGTTAGCGACATCCTGTAAGAGGCCCTTTACATGAGAAATTTCAGCCCGTGCTGAGTTCAACACGGGCTGGGTTTCAACAGCATTGCTTATTTTGCTTTGCGTTTACATGATATCTCAACACGGGCTGAGATAAGGTCACATGATATGAATGCGGTCGCAAACAATAGAAGCAGGAATTTGAGCCCCATTCACAAAGTTGATTGATAGCGGAAATAGATTCGATTTCCTTTGTTCACATTCTAATCTTTGATTTCAACACGGCCCGAGCTGAAATTATTTGCGTTTACATGGATATTTTCACTAATCTCAACCCGTGCTAAAATTTCAGCACGGGCTGAGTAGGCGAGTTGAGTTCAGCCCGTGTTGAGTTTCAACTCACCCTCCTTCATGTAAACGCAATGAAGGCTTAGACCGTCAACCGAGTAGAAACTCAGCACGTGTTGAACTCAGCACGGGCTGAAATTTCTCATGTAAAGGGCCTCTAAGTAAACTCGAGGCTCATCCGTGGTACTGATATCCATCGAAACTTTTCTCTGTTATCATGTACAAGGAGTCTCTGATATATATGCAATGGCAATCTTTCATTGCACCACCACCAGTGTTTCCGAGCTTTGCTGCCGCTCTTTCTGTGCATAGTTCTAGCGGCGTTCGTTGGGGGTCTATTCTGTCTATTTACAGGGTCTGATAGTGTCGTGACAATCTAATATCTCACCATCACATAACATACTGTCTCGCTATTTTTAAGTATAGCATTCATAACACAATTTACTACGATCTTTTATGCCACTTTTTGCCGTCTGTAGATTTGCCATATAAGGAACTGCTGTATAGAGACTTTGCATCTTCAACGTTAGTAACCGTAATGATTTTGCTTATCGCCGCAAAAAGTCTTCCATACGGAAACAAAGGCTTGGGCATCACGAAGAACTTCTTTCAAAGATACAGGCTTACCTGGTTGTTTCATGGAGTGCAGATGTCTTCTGCGATGCTGGCCTTGCCATGTCGAGTCTCTCTTCAACTTTTCTCACAGTGAACTGCAAACAAAAGGCATTCAATAAGTAAGGAGTAGAATTCAGTTAGTAACGGGCTTTCAATTCTCCGTTCTTATCATCATCACTAAATCATTTACAGTAGGCAAGATAAGAAGAAAACAGCTTAAAGTGACAGCTAATTTAAGCCTACTTTATTATCATTTACAATTTCTTAAATAAAAGTAACATAGTTACAAGATAAAAACATAGATATCTATCCTGTTAGGAACCCAGTCTGTGGCACGCTTACTTTGCAGAGCCTACAGTTCACTTATCGCCTATACAGGACATAGATTGCTTTTTTTAAATACAGGAAGTGTGCTTGAATCTTTTACCTCGTGCAGCAATATCCGCCACATTCTAGGTCCAAGGAAGGCTACAATCTCGATTCCAAAGGACGTGGTGCAGGCATTTGGAAGCTGCACGTCGTTACCATGCCTTAATTGTAACCAAAGTTTTGCTGCATGAAAATATCCGGGACGACTGCACTTTAGCGCANTGATCACAAAATGAAGAAACGTCACAGGCAGGGAGAAGAAAGCCTTCTTAATCCGTCCCCTGTTTTGTGGAATGTTTGTTTGCTAGATTTCAATAGCAGTCGCAAAGCAACCTTTTATGCGTGATTGAAAAGAAATTTTAGTTGATCACATGCCTTCCTCTAGGAGGCCTACCTGTATGGACACATTACCTTTAAATAAAAGTAACATAGTTACAAGATAAAAACATAGATATCTATCCTGTTAGGAACCCAGTCTGTGGCACGCTTACTTTGCAGAGCCTACAGTTCACTTATCGCCTATACAGGACATAGATTGCTTTTTTTAAATACAGGAAGTGTGCTTGAATCTTTTACCTCGTGCAGCAATATCCGCCACATTCTAGGTCCAAGGAAGGCTACAATCTCGATTCCAAAGGACGTGGTGCAGGCATTTGGAAGCTGCACGTCGTTACCATGCCTTAATTGTAACCAAAGTTTTGCTGCATGAAAATATCCGGGACGACTGCACTTTAGCGCACCAGATTTTGTCATATCTCTCAGGAATGAATTTTACCAAATACCCTACTAACCCTAACTAAACCCTACCTTACCCTAACTAACCCTACCTTACCCTAACTAACCCTACCTTACGCTAACTAACCTTAACTTACCCTAACTTACCCTAAAAACCCCTTTTTCAAAACCTAACCCTGACCCCGATCCTTAACCCATGACACATAACTTGCCGATATTGAAAGCTGGTCCACTAAAGTGCAGACTAGCCAAATATCCTTCATAAAAGATGGCTTAAAACCGAACATTGCATTATAAGTTTTCTTCAAAGCAACTGTAGGTTTGTAGGGCCCATAATCATTGTTAGAACAGTTTTATCGACCAGAATGAAGTTGAACATTTTAAAACTGCTGTACTATATTTATGGAGGTTTATCGGAAATCCATGCGCGTACATCTCATCAAACGCCCACACTTTGTTTCTCTTCACCCAGTAGGGTTTAAGGTTGTTCTCTCAAGTGAACTGAAAACTGGAAAGCATCAAGTTCGAAAGCCCGACATACTTAGCCAAGTTTTAGAGAGGAGGGGATTGTAATATCACGCCTCGGGTGAAAGTAGAAGATTTGCAATTATTTGGTTGCCAGCCACTTTAACTTGTAGCTTAACTTATAGTTTGTATCTTGTTTGTTTATGTTTTGTTCTCTCGTCGTATCTTCGCATGTTGCTCTCGTATTGTTTTTTCTTTCATGTTATGACCATAGGGCAGTCATGCCTTTTTTTGCTCCCCATCATCGTATCGTCCCTGTGGTGTTGTATAGTTGTATAGTAATTAGAAAGTATAGTAGGATGTAACATGTATTGTAAATTTTACATGAATATAAAAAAAGTAGAAGATGATAATAAATACTCACGAAGAAACCTTGAAACATCATCCTTTTTATCAGATGCACGCAAGATGCCAGTAATTGATTCATTTTTTACAATTGGTAGGAATATATCGATGAACTCTCGGGAATACGGGGGAGCTATCATTTCCAGCACCTAGAAGAAACATTAATGATGACTCAACGTTCATCAAAAAAGTCTACGTCAGATACAGAACTTGGAAACCTGCATTAGTAGTAAGTATAGGGTTCAAATCTTTAAAAAGGTGGGTGCAAAATTCTATTAAATTTTTCTTTGAATTAAATGGCTTGAAAGGAATTTAGGGTACTTTGCTGTAAACCTGCAGTGGAAATTTTTTTATATCATCATTATTTTCAAAATGGCAGCACTTATTATATTTGAGGCTGTGACGTCATCAAATTTCTAAATCCTAAACCAGAAGAGCGACAGATTTCTGCTTGCCACCATATTGTAGACCTTCGTAAACTATGGTTTTCTTGAAGATTGTATCATTTTTCCCCTATTGATTTAGGATTTACGATGATTTTGATTTTTCAAAAGTTTCCATGAATTCTTTCAACAAAAATAAAATCGGCGCCATTTTGAAAATAATCAAGATATCAAAAAATTTCCACGACAGATTTACAGGAAAGTACCCTAAGTTCCTTTCAAGCCATTCAATTCAAAGAAAAATGAAACAGAATATTACAACCACCTTTTAAAGATTTGAAAGATTTGAGCCCTATGCTGCATCAGTAGGCTCTCTGATTGGTTGATTTCAAATTAGCGTAGTTTTTATTCTCATTTCTTCTCCTTCAAATCTTATCTGACAATTTGTTGTGTCGATAGACCTTTTAGCTATTCTGCGAAAGAGACTGGATTGCACGAAATTCCTAGACTCATTACATAAGTCTCAGTATCGCTCATTGAATTGAATGGTTATCGATATGAGAGAAATGAAAAAATCAGATTAAAAATATTGAACGAGTACAAGGAATCACGTCGTAAGTCTACGAAATTCCTACCTATTTTGTAGAAATCTGAGGAATTTTCAAATGTGAACAACAGCGATAGAAGCTCTAACGCCAATAAAGCGAGCAGTTCTTTTAAAATTTCGCTCGATCCAGAGTCTTTTCTAGAATAGCTAAAAGGTCTATTGTTCGTTTACTAAATCCCTAAGCCATCAACAGCAAGCACACTTTCTGATCACGAAGAACTGTCATATTCCGGGATCCTTGAAAAAAGCTAAATAACTCGATTGAATCTTGTCAAAATCTCTGCCATAGAATGAAAATTACAAATATGATAATTTAGGGCAAATGAGATGCAACCCAAAATATGTGAAACACTGCGACAGATACTAGTCTTTTTGATTAAGCAAACACTTACTGTTTTTGACGATGTAAATAAAAGGAAATGGCAAGATTTAGACCAGACTTTGAGTCGAAAATGAAAGCAAAGACCTATTGTTTCAGCTCAGGGTGGTAAACTATAATAACTGAAGCCGTTTGGTGTCTTGGTACACTATAACAAAAATTTATAAAACAGTTCTCTAAATAGCCTGCGGGCAGCCTCGACACTCCTCCGCCAAAGTATAGTTTATCTATGTTATATACTTTGGCGGAGGAGTGTTGAGGCTGCACGCAGGCTATTCTCTGAATGTATCTAGCAACAAATCATGGAATGAAACAATTTTCAACTTACCTCAGTCACGAAGTGTCGTATTAATGATATATCTGTCATTTGACTTTCCATACAATCTCTGATAAACTGGACAACTGGAATGACGTATCCACGACTTAACATATGAACCATTCTGTCTAGTATAGTCTTCTTGAATTCCAGCTAGAATAAATAATTGAATTAGTAGAAGATTTGTTGAGGTAAAAGCAGGGCATGAAAACCCACCTGACCATATGGCCGGGCGGTCGCAGGAAGTTTTCAATTCATACTGTCCTGCAGGAAATTTTCAAAAATATGCTCTTTCATATAACAAGCTCTGTTTCTATTTTTTTCAAAATAAGGAAAACAACTAATAAAGTCAAGCAAAATGTTACCTGATATAGATTGTATCTCGAGTACAACTTGTATTCATATTGTATACAACAAATTCAAGTTCAGTAAAAAACGGGATTTTCCCTGTTACATTATAGCATAGCTATCTTCATAGTCAATAGTGTTTTTCTATTGACTATGCTATCTTTGGATATGGAACCTAAAGCTGGATATTTTCACTTTTCTATTCTTGCAGGAAATTTAAGAATCAATTTTGTCTGGTCGCAGAAAGGAAATTATTTTTTCATACCCTGGGTCAAAGATTAGCGATATATAAACAGAAGAAAACTCAGAAGCTAGACTAACGTTGGAAACAAACACATATAACAGAATCCTTATGGAAAACTCTACTGTAAGGAAATAATATTTTAAGTACAACAATAAAAATGGTCCAAGATATAAAGAAAATATATATCATTACAAAGATAATGCATAGGCCTTGATATGAAATTTCGAAAGGGCCCTTGTATTTCAATGCATTTTGGCTTATTAATTGACTGATGGAATCATCCTGGCACACTGCTCCGTTTTTGTACAAAAACGGAGAGAAAAACACCCATTTTTGTGAAAGTGTTCACACTGATCCGCACAAAAACAGCGCAAAAACGGAGGATTTTGAAAACGCATTGGATCAATGTGAACGCACAAAAACGAAGGTTTTTGAAAATGCAGCAATATTCAACAACGAGGTTCACAAAAACGGAGCAATGTGAACGCACAAAAACGGATGTTTTTCGCTCCGTTTTTGTAATCAAGCAGATCAGTGTGAACAGAAAAAAACTGATGTTTTCCCCTCCGTTTTTGTACAAAGATAGAGCAATGTGAACGTTTAGCTTCGATGCGACAAAAACGGATAATAATTAAAAAGAAGCGAAGTACCTCGACGAGTGTTTCCAATCCAGGATACGTTGCACTGAACAATTTAATCAGTAGCGTTAAAACCAATGGATGTTGTATTGGATGGCATGTGCTTACCTGCGAATTAACAAGGAAATGTATGTGATGGGACAGGACGCGCTTGCAGCCATGCAAAGGTTCCTACCAGGTGTCCCAAAAATTTTAGACACGTCCAAAAAATCAGCCAAATTTGATACAAGACCAATCTTAAAATTCCTTTACTAGATGAAAGATCGAATTATGTTTCTGTCCAATTCAAGATTTTAGAAAAGTCCAACGGTAGAATTATAGCAACGTAACTAAAGTTTCTTTCAAGCCATTCAATTCAAAGAAATAGGTCACATAATTTTACACCGACCTTTTTAATTTTTTTTTAAGATTTGGAACCTATGCTGGTTTTGAAAAATACTTCAAAATATGCAGGTGATTATTGGATTGAAACTTTTTTATTTCTTTTGTTGCTTTTAAAAATAATTTCACAACTTAAAAACAGAAAAAGAAATTTAAATGACAAAAACAAGAACAGAATTTTGCTGATTTTGCAAACGCGCCAAAATTTTGAAGGGGACACCCGGTAGATGATTCAGTTGAGGTGTGGCCCTAACGACATAATCTATTTTGTACTTTACTACCTATTTTTGATGTCACAAGATCGTTTAGAATGTCCTAGAATATTCGACAGAAAATAATGCAACTATTACCACAAGCAGCTTTCAGGGCTTTCCGTCGATCATCACAGATCTTTAAAGAAAGCCTTGAAGACCGAGACGGAACGATAAATGTAGATACCAAGAGATCTTCGTGAGCCATAGTACACATGAAACATCTGAAGTTATGAAATGAGCCAATCAGAAACACCCTACCATGGATTGGTATTGTGTTTTGAATACCAAACATCACTGTGCAGAAACGGTGTGAACCAATGAGTAGCAAAGACTAGTTCAATAGCTGATTTCAGATCTGTGGAAATCTTTTTCTTTTGCTTTCTCCAGCACATCAGCCCATGCCATGCCGTATTTCATTACGACCCGCTGCCCGGAAGCCAATTCTATTCTTTATGAAACTGCCTCGCATCGCTAGTCACGGAAATTTGAAATTTAAATTTAAATTTAATAATTCATTTTCTGATGTCACACGAAGCAATGCAATGTTTGCTGAGACCTGTATCGAAAAGCCATTGCAAGCAGGAAGTAAAAAGGATGAAACAGGGCTTAACACAGGCCCGTAGGAAGCGGGGAGCAGGTGGGACTCGAGCCCCCTAATAATTTTGAAAACAATGGTGCCACGTCACAAGCATAAAATAGAGGTATTGTTCTCTACTGTTTTACGAACAAACGCCCCTCAATCAGCAGCTACTTCCTACGGCGCCGTTAAAATTTTCTGAATATGATTCATTCCAAATTCCTCGCTTGCAGAAATTTTTACACCAAGGTTTTGGTTCACAGAAACGTCTTATTTTAACACCTTCCTAAAAGTTGCAAAATGGCGCGAGAAACTATAACAGTGATGTCATATACCTCATCTAACAGAACTAAATGTAATGGCGTGGAATCTGTCATGACTTTTAAATAGTTGTTTCCAGAGAGACATTCTTCAACCCAACGAAGTATTCCCATGGCGACAACAGGATATCTGAAAAGAAAATGAAACGGAATTAATTATATTTTAACAAACTTGACAACGGGAATGATGTAATAATATTTTTGTATTTCTAAGATGTTTAATAAAGTANAACAAGACATTCTAATCGACAATCAATCGAAAATTTTGTTTTACGCTTTCAAGTGTTTTAATTTCCAAATAAAGCTGAAACATTTTGACTGATTCAACGGAGTAGTGGTTGAGAGAGGTTCTTCAAATAAAGACCGAAGTGGTGCTACAAAAACATGATTCCAACGAAAGATGTATATTCCATACATCATGGCCACTAAATGACAAAAATAAAGATAAGGTAAAACTTAGGGTTGCAAATTGTCTGTGAACCAAAGAGCCTATACCCTATTGCCAAGAAAGTCCTCCCATATATAAGTCCTTTGATATATATTTTTGACATGTAACAAGACATTCTAATCGACAATCAATCGAAAATTTTGTTTTACGCTTTCAAGTGTTTTAATTTCCAAATAAAGCTGAAACATTTTGACTGATTCAACGGAGTAGTGGTTGAGAGAGGTTCTTCAAATAAAGACCGAAGTGGTGCTACAAAAACATGATTCCAACGAAAGATGTATATTCCATACATCATGGCCACTAAATGACAAAAATAAAGATAAGGTAAAACTTAGGGTTGCAAATTGTCTGTGAACCAAAGAGCCTATACCCTATTGCCAAGAAAGTCCTCCCATATATAAGTCCTTTGATATATATTTTTGACATGTAACAAGACATTCTAATCGACAATCAATCGAAAATTTTGTTTTACGCTTTCAAGTGTTTTAATTTCCAAATAAAGCTGAAACATTTTGACTGATTCAACGGAGTAGTGGTTGAGAGAGGTTCTTCAAATAAAGACCGAAGTGGTGCTACAAAAACATGATTCCAACGAAAGATGTATATTCCATACATCATGGCCACTAAATGACAAAAATAAAGATAAGGTAAAACTTAGGGTTGCAAATTGTCTGTGAATCAAAGAGCCTATACCCTATTGCCAAGAAAGTCCTCCCATATTTAAGTCCCTTGATTTTTGACATGTAACAAGACATTAAAATCGACTATACATCGAAAATTTTGTTTTATGCTTTCAAGTGTTTTAATTTCCAAATAAAGCTGAGACATTTTGACTGAGTCAACGGAGTAGTGGTTGAGAGAGGTTCTTCACATAAAGACCCAAGTGGTGCTACGAAAACATTGATTCCAGTGTCTTCATCTATTGGTACTCTGATATTTCCAAACATTAGGCTCGGTCTCCCTTGAGATATAGCAGCTAGGGTGCGGTATCTTTTTACTAACCAGGAGAGGCTTTAATTGAGAGTCCAAATTTGCCAAATTTTGTTATCAGGTGACGAAAATACCGGGTGTCCCAGAAAAAACGCTAAAGATTTGCAAAATTCTAATGCAAACTGTTTCAAACTCATTATCAAACCATTATTTAACTTATTATTATTTAATTATTTTTATTATTATCCTCATTATTTTTATTTAAATCTGCAATGATTACAATAAATTTTGATACATTTTCCAGTATTTTTGGTAGCTTGGTTGTAAAGTTAAAAATCAGCAAACTTCAAATTTGCTGTCAGGGCAAAACCAGAGCTTCCAGCATTGAGCAAAAGATACTGGGAAATTATGAAGCATGACAATCCCTGAAATCTCACAGCATTGCTGACAAACACGCAAATACACCATTTTATTTTGCATTGAACAGAAACTTTCACAAAAATTTCTATCAAAGCACAGTCATGCTTCTAAGTGCTCATGAGTCTTCTTTACTTTTCCTGAAATGACTAGGCCATTATTAGAGTTATACTTTCAATTGTAAATGAGGACGAAGAACTCCCTGGAGACTTGATAACTCATGAACTAGCAAGGGATCTCTGTGTTGCAGTTTCTTAATTACTTTTGCGTGCTTGCCAGTGATTCTGTGAAATTTAAGATATTTCCATGCTTCTGGTTTTCCATTATCTTTTGCTCAAATTCTGGAAGCTCTGGTTTTGCCCTAACAGCAAATTTGAAGTTTGCTGATTTTTAACTCTACAACCAAGCTACCAAAAATACTGGAAAATATATCAAAATTTAATCGAATCATTGCAGATTTAAATAAACATAATTGTTTGATAATGAGTTTGAAACAGTTTGCTTTAGAATTTTGCAAATCTGTAGCGTTATTTCTGGGACACCCGGTATAATTCCACCCTTCTTAGACTGTGAGACCACGGGCTGTAGTAAACTCTGAATTAAAAATTAGATTTACGGATGATACATCGAGGATATTCCTTCTTTCATTCATAATATATTGAGGCGACGCACGTGACAGAGTGAAGTGACGGAGATCCATTATGCCACTCAAGTGTGGCAAAACGTGGGTTTCTTGAGTGGCCTGATGGCTCTACCTCACGTCACTCTGCCACGCGCAGGAATTAAATGGCGCCTTCGCAGGAGAAGTAGACACAGAGAGAAAGCAGACTCGATATATCACGAATGAAATAATAAACAATGAAATAATAAACAAGGAAATTCTCGATGTATCATCCGTAAATCTAATTTTTAATTCAAAGTTTCCTACAGCCCGTGGTGAGACACTGGCAGCTGCGTCTTGCATCATTTTCAAAGTGTTTAGCACCAACTATTCACTCAAGAAAGAGCAACGAACGTTTTCGAGGGTTTACGTTATTCACAAGCTCGATTTTCAGTTCTTAATCCTCGTTCTTTATCAGTTTTGGACCGACCTGGCTGATCTTGAGGCACCTGCACGATCTAGTATGTTTCAAAAGTATGATTTAAGAACGTTTCAGCGAGATTTGAAAAATCGGTGAACGAAGCCATTTTGTAAATCTTTTTGTCTGACACTGGTTGAATTTTCCATTTTGAGATGTTGCATTAAAGATCTAAATCCTGGGCAAGATTTGCAACGTCTTCTAAAACCTATGGTTTAAAATACGAGTTTTTCAATCTATCATTTGAAAATCTTTTGAAAAATTTAGCATAATTGCTATTATTGCTAAAAATGATTTGTCCATTTTCATAAATGAACAAGAATAAATCTTAAACTCTTAGTAGAATCCTAACACTAAACCCTAACCCAAACAGCATAGAGCTCAAATCTTTCAAATCTTTAAAAAGGTGGGTGTAGAATTCTATTACATTTTTCTTTGAATTGAATCGTTTGAAAGGAACTCAGGGTACTTTTCTATAAATCTGCCGTGGAAATTTTTTGATATCTTGATTATTTTCAAAATGGCGGCTTTTTTAATTTTGTTGAAAGAATTCATGGAAAATTTTGAAAAAATTGAAATCATCGTAAATCCAAAATCAATAGAGCAAAAATGATACAATCTTCAAGAAACCATACTTTATGAAGGTAGGTCTACAATATGGTTGCAAGCAGAAACCTGTCGCTCTTCTGGTTTAGGATTTAGAAATTTGATGACGTCACAGCCTCAAATATAATAAATGCCGCCATTTTGAAACTAATCAAGATATCAAAAAATTTCCACGGTAGATTTACAGCAAAGTACCCAAAGTTCATTTCAAACCATTCAATCCAAAGACGAATGTAATAGAATTTTACACCCACCTTTTTAAAGATTTGAGCCCTATGCTAATCCAAACACTGTTTTAATTTGGTAAACAAAATTTTGGAGATTTTNATCTTTAAAAAGGTACGTGTAGAATTCTATTACATTTTTCTTTGAATTGAATCGTTTGAAAGGAACTGAGGGTACTTTTCTATAAATCTGCCGTGGAAATTTTTTGATATCTTGATTATTTTCAAAATGGCGGCTTTTTTAATTTTGTTGAAAGAATTAATGGACAATTTTGAAAAAATTGAAATCATCGTAAATCCAAAATTAATAGAGCAAAAATGATACAATCTTCAAGACAACCATACTTTATGAAGGTAGGTCTACAATATGGTTGCAAGCAGAAACTTGTCGCTCTTCTGGTTTAGGATTTAGAAATTTGATGACGTCACAGCCTCAAATATAATAAATGCCGCCATTTTGAAACTAATCAAGATATCAAAAAATTTCCACGGCAGATTTACAGCAAAGTACCCAAAGTTCATTTTAAACCATTCAATTCAAAGACGAATGTGATAGAATTTTACACCCACCTTTTTAAAGATTTGAGCCCTATGCTAATCCAAACACTGTTTTAATTTGGTAAACAAAATTTTGGAGATTTTCTAAACAGCGAAACATATTTCTGACTCACCCAGTAGCGATTTATGAAGTACGTGAGCTCTATCAACAACAGAGATTCAATCCTTATGCTTACCTTTGAACAGCAGCATCCTGTAAGTCTTGACTCAGTCTCTTGAGACAAGCTCCATTCCTTGTCGTTTTTGATAAATAATGAAGAAGGTATTGGGTGAACAAGTATGTGTGTTTCCCGTGGCATGCAGCTTTCTGAAAAAGAAAAGATCACATTTATCTTTTGGGTAAGTCAGGGAAAGCATTTCATCTAACTTCCTGTTAAAAACTATTTATGTCTCACTTTTGTCAGTGGGTTTCTTCTGAAATTCTGATAGATGGGATTGAATCAAGGAAGCAAAAACTCCTCAGCCGCTTTCATTCTAATTTTTTCTGCAAGTCAAATTTGGAATGTGTCCCATCAACTACTGGGTCGCTTTCTATCTTTGAACCTGTCCCTTAAATAATTTCCACGCTCGGTTTCATAGGTGTACCCGGTGAGTCAATAAGAACAATCCCCGTTTGCAAGGCCACTGCTCTCTGGATATCAAGGCAATAATATTGGCAAATATACAATTTAATGGTAGACATGTTCAAATCGATTTTAAAATTTACCTGACTGAAATCGGCCACCCCCTTCTGAAATTATGAAGGAATTTGCTTGAGAAAGCACCTTCAGGAAGCCTTCAAAAGAAGCCTAAAATCACGACCAAATTTTGCTGATATTTCTGCCTTACAGCAATGACTTCAACACGTTTTAGCACGTATTATCCTCTTGGGAGGATGAAATCACCCGGAATAATGTTTTTATGCTCCCAGGGATGACACTTTCATCCTCCCAAAGGGATAACACGTGCTAAAGCATATACAAGTCATTGCTATCAGACAGAACTATTAGGAAAATTTGGTCGTGATTTTAGGTCTGTTTTGAAGGTTTCTTAACGGGGCTTTCTCGAGAAAATCCATCATACTTTCGGAACGGGTTTGCCGAAATCAGTCAGGTAAATTTTAAAATCGATTTGAACATGTTCACCATCAAATAACATATTTGCCAATATTATTGCCCTGATATCCGGCAAGCAGTGGCCTTGCAAACGGGGATTGTTTTTTTTACTCACCCGGTACTCTGTGTACTGATTATGGTAGTCTTCAGAGACGATAAATTTGGCCATTCCTTACACCTGGGTGTAGGACTACGTAAAACATATTTACCCCGCAAATTGCATAGTGAAAGAAAGTGGAAAGTTGGAGAAAATTTAAATGAGACCACTCACAGAAATTTCTTGAATGATACTATCATCATCAGTTCGTCTGTTCATATAATTTAATATTGATGTCTTCAGTAATCTTGCAAACACATCAATCTGATTGCATGCTGAAGACATACTGCCAATTTCTGCTTGATAGCCAGCGTCCGATATCAGCTAAAAGAATTGAAAGAAAAAATGATACATCACACAAATTCAAAATTGGAAGAAGCCATTTTCAGGTGGCAAGAATTGCATATGTCCTGCATTTTCAAGATTTTACTGGTCTCTATATTCCACAGTAGGCCCAGAACAATTTTGATAAAAGTATTCATCTTCTAGAATCTAAAAGCCAAATAAATTGCCAATATTAATAATTAATAAATTGCTAGAAATGCAAAAACGAACTTCATACCTTTGTGTTAAGCAAGTTTACAGAATGCAGCCATGAACCTCGTTAATTTCAGTATGATTTACATAATGGCCCCCAACAAAATACTTGGGCATCGTGTAGCATTTTCGTTAAAATGCAGCTATCATCAGCTTTGAAGGATAATTGCTTGGAAGTTATACAATAAGCAAACATATCTACAATGTGTGCCACTTGAAGCCCAAACAGTCGTTTTTATGACTAAAAGATTCGGCTCGAAATTTTTTCCAAGTTGGTTAGGTACGTAACGTACATTTTCATTGTCATTTTCCGAGGCAGGGTATCCTTTCACCTTAACGGGGTCTTTGCAACCAGCATACCTTGCACGTGCCATTTCTTTGTTGGGGGCCATTTTCGTGGACCATGAAAATGGCGACAACAAAGAGACCAAACAAGGATGTATTCACAAAGCATGCTAGTTGAAAAAGGCTTCTTTAAATTTTCCGGCACAGAGTATCTTTTTGCCTTAACTTTCCAGGATAGAACAGCAGGATATTTTAGTCACGGCACCACCCGTACATGTTACTATGCAAGTACCTCCTTACCTTGATAGAGAAATTTAACAGCAGGCAGTCAGGATTCTTCTCTGCAAGCTCATAGAATAATTTACGCCAAGGTGGATGTGCTATCATTCCTTCAATCCAATCAGGAGTCTAAAATTAGTATCAAACAAATAGTTGAACGATAAGCAGTTGAATTATATTCAGTAACAGAACCATTTGCTACATACTGGGTGTTCCAAAATGACGTATCGTCGGCGTTTGCCGAACCGTACAATCATTACTTATGCACCGATTTGAATAATAAGTAACCCATATATATATATTTACATGCAAGAGGCAAAAATCTATCATCAGGTTTTCCTCTTTTGAGGATGATCATGCTCGCTTTCATTTTGTGAAGCTGAAACCACAGGAGGCCCAGGAGGTTGACTTGAAGATAACAAGTTCAAAATTTAAAATAATCAATTGTAATACCTTTTTGTTTTATTTGTTGCACCTCTCCACGTCTGTGTTGTGTCTCCCTTTATTGACTTCTGTACTGCGTAATTGTTCGAATGCGATAATCGAAATGAAAGTTGAAAGCTAATGTTATAATAATAATACTATATAAATAATAATGTATTATTATTATAACATTAGCTTTCAACTTTCATTTCGATTATCGCATTCGAACAATTACGCAGTACAGAAGTCAATAAAGGGAGACACAACACAGACGTGGAGAGGTGCAACAAATAAAACAAAAAGGTATTACAATTGATTATTTTAAATTTTGAACTTGTTATCTTCAAGTCAACCTCCTGGGCCTCCTGTGCTGAAACTTGGAAAAAAAGTTATCGACATTTTTAGTTCCTTTTGAAGTGTGTTCAAAAATAACTGCCGAGCAAGATAACCCATAACTGTAGAATGGTATAACCGATTTTAGTGAAATAAATGTCTGCATCTAAGTTAGTGTTTCTGCTACAAAATGATTGGTTAGTCATCGACATCACTGCATAATTCAAGATGGTTCATTTTGGCAAACGCCGATACATCATTTTGAGACACACAGTGTTTTCATCTGACATTGGTCACTGCAAATTGCCAGTTAAGACCCAAACCAGAAGAAACGATAATACAAACAATATACTTCCTCCAAGTCTATTTCCTAAATGCCATCTACCCTGTCCCATTCTGCAACCAATGGAATGGTATCGTATCAGAATTTGAGACATTACAAAATCTTGTACAGTTGAGATAAGTCTACTAGACTTACGACAAAAGCCTTTGCTGTGCTGTACAACTACAACAATAGCCACCCACCACCACTCAACAAGGAATCATATCCAAACTGTTCAAAACCAAGACAATCAATTTTGTGAAGTGGGAAAGCATTGCTAAGAAATGCAGAGCACCAGTTGAGGCACGAACAGTAACGTCTCAAAACCATAAGACAAAACTCTCTGAAAACCGTTCAACTTTAAATTAGATTGATATCTTTCATAGCATTGATGATACCCCTTTCCTCCATTTTGTTTGACCGTCAAAGCAAAAATGCACCACCCAAATGCAAAAAAAAATTTCAAACCTTAACATAACTGGATGGCATGGCAATCCCTTCCCTAGCATAACCCTTTGCAGGCATGCCAACTACAAAAAAAAACTGTGAAATTGATCAAAGTTACCTGACCAGCAGCAGTGAAAATGGAATCTGCCTTCTTTGGGTCAAAATGCTTCAAGATCATGTCCTTCAAATGTCCTTCGACTACATCTTGCACTTCTGTAACATCGCAACCTAGGGAAAGGAAATACAGACAATCCTCTCCACCTTTTACAGATAAAACCAGGCCTTGTGAGGAACAAAAATACAGGCACTCGACAATTAGAGCACCAGCTTAAAAATTCTACGTTCTTGATTGAGCCTGAGGAAAAAGTTACTCCTTGAGCATAAAGAAATTGTCAATATACGACAAAGCAAAAAAGACTGCAAAAAAGACTAGAACATGCCGCATATCAGCAGAATCCTTTTAGTGTAATTTACATGCACGCTCATTGTATAAAAAAGATCATCAACCCAGGTGTTCACTTTATCGAGCTCCTGGAATTTTCCAGGTGCGAGTACAACCACTTGATTGAGCATTACTGGGGTATCAATGTCACCTTGTTTGTACAAAAATTAGTGATGGGATATCAATTTCATAAATATTTACAAATAATTTTATGATGGGGTAAACCTTATCAAGGATTTGGGTTTTAGACTTTAATATTTTCATAAAATATTTTTTGTTACATCATACTGTACAATTTTCTCTATAACAGCAACTATTCCATGACTTTACCAGATAGTATAAATAAAAACCAAATGATAATATGAAGCTAATAAAAATCTTCATTTTTATGGAATACAATTGCTCATACTGTAATCTTATTTGATTCATCATCATCATCATTAATTTATTTATACAGTAGGCGAGAATTAATTATATATAGCTAAATTTACAGCTAATTTAAGCCTACAGGATTAAGTGCAAATGTAAAGATTATGGATAAATGTTTCATTGGACACCTACAGTACAATAGAAAATTAAACTAAAGATGGCAGTGAGGAAAATATTTACTAAGATGTATATATTGCATTCCAATTACCAATGTTTACTGATTCTATAGGGATTCAATCAAAGAACACAGTGCATCTTGGTAAAAAGTTCCTTGCCATAATTTTTAGCATAATCATCTATTTGACCAAGATTCAGACAAACTGCAAGCCATGAGTAAAATTACCTGCAACAATTAGCCAATCAGCCAACAGATTTGCTGCCTGTGCAGTACCAGTATAATTATCAGCCAATAAAAGCACAAATTCTTCAGGCATTCCAGATGCTTCAAGGTACCTAGAGAATGAGATAAAGCCACATGCAATGTTTCTATGCTGAAAGCGAGCTATCTCAGAAACAGTTTCTAGTTTATTATTCTATCTGGCTTTCTTGTTATTTGTTGTTGTCTCTTATCGTGTTGAAAAATGTGATGGAATTGCATCCTTGCCATGAAGAAAGCAAGAGTATTTGATATTGTAAGGTGAGACATAAATATGATGTGGTCCTGATCAGTATAAACATATACTTTAGATGTGGATTGGATGACTACCAGCAACTTAAAAAATGAACACATACATAATGTGAAAAAAGATTAAACAACTTTAAAATTTCCATTATCAGTACCGTAAATATTTGATTAAGCCCCAACCTTCGAATAAGCCCTCACCTCAGAATTAACTAATAAGCCCCCCTTGAATAAGCCCCCATGGGGAATATTTGAATTTCACAAAAAATGAATTAAAAAAAAATGTATACATTCTTTATCTGGGTATCATGTTTATTATCATGTTTATTATCATTATATTTCAATGTTACATTTTTGATATACCACTTCCTTTGAATTCTAGTCCAAAATTGAGATTTGTTTACTTTTTCTATACCTTTATCAGCTAGAACAGCAGTATGTCATGACACATCTACCGCACAATTTAACAAGCCCCCCCCTTCAAATACACAAGCCCACATCCAAGACTTCATTTTTACAAATAAACCACAGGGATGGTACATTGTTTACCTTCGGACGTAATCATGCACATCTGGTTCCATGATAAAATCTTTGCTGGCAAAACTATTTTTGCATTCATCCACAACATTCTGCTGATCTTCATACGTAAAGTCCTCATTTGATTGCTGAAAGACAAAATAAACTGCCATTATCATAATGATTCATAGGCTGGCATGTTCCTAACAGGCCAGGCTCAAAAGGTAAATGAAATCAAAGGCTGTAGGAAGCTCTGAATTAAAAATACGATTTAAGTATGATACATTGCGCCTTCTTAGTTCATAATTTCATTCCTGATACATCCAGTCACCATTTTAATCCCCGTGCATCACAGATTGACATGACCGAGAGCCATTATGCCACTCGAGTGTGGTAAAATGAAAGGGAGAAAGAGAAAAGTTTTCTTTAGGAGGAGTTTCTGTTTGAGTGAAATAATGACTCTCGGTCACGCCAATTTGCCACGAGTGGTGATTAAAATGGCAAGTTGATGTATCAGAAACAAAATAATGAGCTACGTAGGAAGGCTCAATGTATCATATGTAAATCTTATTCTTAATTCAGAGTTTTCTACAGCCTGTGATGAAATAAACAAAAGGCCTTACTGTGTCCTTTTTTACAACTTTCCCAGGAAAGAAAAATTCTAGAGAGTTCTAGAGAGCAAGGAGGTGGCGCCAGGGGGTGGACCTGTCACCCCACTGTCTCAGGTCATTATCCATTCTTAAGCAAAACGATGCAAAAACATTAAGTACTGTATACCTTCTGGCAATCAATTCTATCCCTTGTCCACCCCAATTATTCAGGGATGGCGCCACCCCTGCCAGTGGCAGAGCCAGGGGAGGGTTTGAGGAGGAAAATACCCCCCATTTCCAAAAACTTGGCTAAAGTTGTCATTGAAAAATGTAATAAAAATGTCCTGCCAGAGTCTGGGTATACCTTTTACCCCCCAATTTGAAAATTTCGGACTTTTACCCCCTCCCTATCTTTTGTCTGACTTTGCCACTGTGGCCCCTGCTAGAGATTGGGGTGAAACACCATTTTTGGGAGGCATACTCCCAGACTGGAAAGTTTGTGGCGCGCACGCAAGATATTACACGTGCAGGAACTACACGGCTTTTTATCTGAGCTGCGCAGTGACCAATAAACAAAAGATCTATTGTTTTAGCCTATTGTTCTCACAACAACGGAAACTACAAAATTTCCGCAAAAAAAAGTGCTTGGGTGAGGCCATTTCAACCTGCACTTGCAAAATACAAACTTTCCAGTCTGGCCACACTCCCCTGTCTGTACAAGTTGACTGAAGACTGAAACCTCTCTCCCCCCGGAAGAGACTTTCCCAAATATAATTGTACTGCTCCCAATGCAACCCTTTCTGATTCCAAGCAGCACTGTCAAATCATGAAATATGGATAGCACCTGACCTTCTCTGTTTGTAATTGGTTTTTTTGGCTGAAATACAAATGGCTGAAATACTATTAGCCAAATATGATTTTGATTTAATTTTAGGGTAGGCCACATCTTTATAATTAATTCCCCTCTTGCTGCACTGCATGAGTGTTAAGACTACGATATATATGTAACCAAGAAAATGAAGTTATGTAAATAGTAAAATACCAAATAATCATCTTCCCAGCTTCCCTCTGGCGAAGAGAACGCCATAACTTTACTTGCAAGTGTTGCTTGTTGGTTTTTGTCAGGCCGCCATTTCTTTGAATAAAACCTTCAGCCTCGTTTGGATTAAAAGTTGTCTATTCAATCAATCAATCAATCAATCAATCAATCAATCAATCAATCAATCAATCAATCAATTGACAAAGAGTGGAATTTACAATTTAGTGATACTTTAATAGTAACAAAAACAGTGACCAGATAGCATAATGACCAAATAATCGGCGCTTTTTTCAGATCTTCCTTTGACACTCAAGAGAAACAAAAACATTTTTGAGGAAAATTCATTTGCTGTCGCATGTAAGACATGGAATTTTCATCATCAAAGTGAAAATTCGTATAATTTTACTGGCTTTTTTCCAGTGGTACAATACCATCATCATGCCATAATGGAATGAACCCTGAACCTTCAACCAGGAATTTATTGACAGGAAGATTATTGTACCCTTTGTTTTGTGACTACATGTTGCTACATGTGCATATTGCCGGGCATGGTGGCGCAGAGCATTGTGGGATTTGTTTTCTTTTGCAACTGACTGTGAGCTTTTAGATCTGTTATGCTTATAGCTATAATATACCAAGTGAATAAAAGAAATGAATTGAAAATTGAAAAGCGAATCGAACCTAAACTCTGGTCAAGGCTTTCCGTCATGCGTAATGTCATGCTTGGTCTCCCTTTATTGGAGGTGCATTGCTTTCAGTCATGTGACAAGCAAATAGCCAATCAGGATGAATGAAAACAACAGCACGTGACCGAAGTAGAAAACACGAGAAAGGCGAGGTAAACATAGTACCCGTTGAAGTTTGAGAAAGGACACATTGACGCAAATACTGCTGAGAACATCCGATATATTTATATCTTATGGTTAATATCAGTTATTAAATATATTACTTTGTTATTGAAAATTGGTTCTAGATTAATTTTTGGAAAATAGACTGCTGATTACGGTTGGGGGAAGCTTTAGAGGAGACCATCTAGGCCCGTCTGCCTTTGCTGAGGAATCATCGAAGACCAGGTCTGTCTGCAGCAATCGTCGAAAGCCATCACGATATTTTATCAAAACTAACTTTGCACGATCGAGGGAAGATAATTCCTGTTGCTGCAGCAGGAAATTGTGCTCGTGGAAAGGTGGATGTGCAGCATACAACATCTTGATTCGTAAACAGAGGAGGTGACGTGTGCGTCCAGTTTGTCAAGCAAGGGCCAGTGATAAAACAACAACAAAGCAATCACAAGACTTATCTTTGGTGGGTATTTTAGCCATTTTGAAACATGAAATGTTTATAGACGAGGTGCTGTGTCTTATCAAGGTTTCACAACTCTCAGTTTGAGGTACGAGTTATAATTATGCGTGGGAAATAGTACACAGATAGCCATTTTGTGCTTGAAAACTACAGGATGTAAGTTAATATTATAGAAAATGGAGCAGTAGAAAGAAGAGTAAAGCAAAATGAGTTTCCGTTTGTAGTAGATTCGTGGTTCACCATTTTCTACCATCATGGTTTCTTTTCTACCAACCCATTTTTAACCATGGTCCATTACTGTGGTTAGCCATGATTAGGACAATGTCAACCAGTTGTTGACGATGGTTTTGCTGAGGACAACAAAGTTTTCCCCAAGGAGGTGAGGTTGCCCGGGAAGACAATGTTTTGGGTACTTTTGTATCTAAATTTCATCACCCCAAGAATTATTTTTTACTCAAATTTTCAGGTTGAAAATCATTTGAAAAGATGATGGAAAGCGATGAAGTAAACACTGTGCCTACTGCATCTGATGAGATGCTTCATTCCAAAACCAAAGGCCTCAATGGGTCTGTCTTTGCGAATAACAAGCATCACAACAGTGCAAAGAATGACCATGGACGCCGTCACAGAAGCAAGAGCGAGGGGCATGAGTTGCACCACGTTCAGCTCAGCGATGCTGTTGTTGGGGGTGTGGTGAAGGCTGCAAAAGACAAGACGCATGACCGAAAACCAAGGAGCAACAAAGGAAGGGGATTACCAAAGAAAGGTGAGACTTTGACAACGTGCTGACCTTTGTGTAGGTTTTCTATTGTTATTGAAATCTCTAAAACGAACGAGGCCCGCACTGACGTCAACAACCTAAATAANTTATTATAATTTTTAGTCGTCAGACCTACAGTAGAAACTAGATTTGACTAAAATCCACTGAGATGCTATGTTTCAAACAGAATGCCTCAGTATCTAAACATGCGTTTTGGACCATATTTAAATATCATCGGCTGCATATCTACTACAGTACCACTACCCCTTTTCGGACAGCTGCCCTGCTGGAGTTCTAAAGTAAACATTGTGTTTGCATTGCAGGAGTTTGTCATGGAGCATGTAACTCCAGAGATGCACATGGATGAGTTTCAGAAGAAACTGGGGCCTCTTCTTCAGGTATATAAATATATTATCTAATGATATAGAATCATCTTATAGATCCTGATAAATGTTGTTGGAAATGTGTATAATTCTTTCAGGTTTAGAAATTCTTCCTCCCAAAGCTGGCATGTTATACTGTAGGAAATTAATGTGCATGAAATTAATGTGATTAAAGAAAATATCGATAATTCAAGTCACATATATTTTGTTTAGCATTTGACTTTATGTACTTTAATGGATTATGCATCAATTAGAAATATGTTAATTTCCATCCTTGTGATTATGTACTAAGATTCTGATTTTCGAAGAACTTAATGTCACTGTCGCTTGCTTTGTCGGTGAAAATTTTCTGCTTCAGTTCAAATCAGGTATACCAACTAAGTAAACACAAGACATAATGTTCCCCGAAGTGATATTTTCTTGATAAAAAGTATGGTATCTCCAAATAATATATTGGTAAATTCTGAATATAATCAGTCCCTCACTTTCAAGTCAGTGCATTTGAATAATTTGTCAAATAGTAAATACATATACAGTAATTGGTAAACATATTTGTTTAATGGCATGTGCCTAATTTTGGTTTGTATCATTTTTCAGGAGTATTTTGACCATGGTGATACCAAAGAAGTTTCTGTAAGTTGAGATTTTGTTTGAAATATGAATTACATAATAACCTTTTGATCCATTTCTCAGTATACATAGTTAAATGTCCAAAACAGTGATATCAGATTTAAAATGATACAGGGGCCTGTCTCAAAGCTAAGTCTTCTGTTCTTTTCCCAATTAATCATGTCAACTTGTGGGTTGCTATCCAGCCAAATTAGATTATTCTGCACAGGCATATTTGGCAGGCAGAAGCATGTGGATGGCAAAGCTCAAATTTCTAGCTAACGATAATGGGCAAATAGGTAGTATAACTGTTTGTTTGAAATTAAGCGAAACAAAGTTCTTTTGAAGCTGTTTTGTGTCCATCTGAAGTTGTTTTGTGTCCTTGATATAAGTTAAATGCTATTTTTATTTCCATTGACCATACAAAGACTTTGGGTTTCCTGATAGGCTAATTTCAAATTAGTACACCCTTTAATTCATTGACCAAAACTTTATTCATTTGCTTCTTTTTAGGACATCATTGGAGGCTGGAATATATCTCATTTGAAACACCAGGTATAGATAGCATTTTATTTCCTTCTAAAGAACAGAAATAATTTTGTATTTTGTGAGTATTTTTATCTAAATTGGTCTGTTTTAAATTGTACATCAATTTGTTTCTATGGAGTTCTTGTTTGAAGATGTATGTGCATGTTTGGGGTTGTCCAAGAGCAAGTCTTTTTGAAAAGTAATATTTTTATTTTTATTCAATTATCTTAATGTAAATCATTTCAATTTTAGATCACAACATTTACAATTACATTGGCAATGGACAAGAAGGTAAGAGTACTTCCTATTCACTCTTATTATTTCCTAATATTGGATGGTTCATTTGTTCACTCAGGAGATATTACCTGTCAAATTACATGGAAAATTTTGTCACGTATCCAGCATCATCTGGGGGGTCTTGGGGTAACTGGGATTCTTAACCAGAGAAGAAGAAACTGAATTTCACCCAATTCCTTGGAATGTGACACAAATTCAATGGATGACACTTTTTGAAAAGGTTATGTCATTTTCCTTTCAGGCCGCCCAACGTGAAATGACATCAAGATTGTTGTCAGATTTGTATGGCAACAAGATTCATCACGAGGAGGAAATTGAGCTAGGTGTGTACAGTTCTGTAGTTGACTCCATTGAAGTAATGGTGTTTTATAAAATGCTGCTGAATATTCTATTGAATTATATACTGTAATTATTTGAATACCCAGTACTTTATTCTGATCCCTTAGCATAAGAATGTAACTCAAAAGTGTTTTTATTGATGAATGATTGTTTACTGTATATTTTGTATGCTGTGCTTTGAAAAGTGAAGAAAAGCAAGTAAATTGCAGAGGGCTTAGATTTGTCTAGTTAGGCCGTAATAATATTTTCATAAGTGTTATAAAAATTATATGAGAATTTCCCACTTGCTATCATTCCTCAAGATGCNATGGTGTTTTATAAAATGCTGCTGAATATTCTATTGAAATACTGTATATAATTATTTAAATACTCAGTACTTTATTCTGATCCCAAGAATAAGAATGTAACTCAAAAGTTTTTTTATTGATGAATGATTGTTTACTGTATATTTTGTATGCTGTGCTTTGAATAGTGAAGAAATTAATGAAGAAGGGCTTAAATTTGTCTAGTTAGGCCGTAATAATATTTTCATAAGTGTTATAAAAATTATATGAGAATTTCCCACTTGCTATCATTCCTCAAGATGCTCAGGTGATCACAGAAAAATAACCAACCAATTTACGAACAAGCACAAGAAAATGTTCCAACCCACAAATATACTGCCATGTACAGTATGTAAAATCTATCTATTTGATATTTGATTAAAAGAACTAAAAAGAATATTCATATTTCTTTCACCTTGAAGTACAACTACTAAAAATGGTCAAAGTTGAGTGATTTTTGGAAAATTAACAAGGGAAAATCATTGCAGTGTAAGTTTGGTTTTTCAAACCATGCTGCTAGTCACTATATATTAAGTGGTCTCTATTAAATCAGCTACTTGTTCAAATCTATTTTGTATATATTCATTATCTATATGCACATTTCTGTATGTTTCAGGGTTTCAGGCACTTATGAATGCATTGTCTGATTTGACCCTGGACACTCCAGATGCACCACAGGTAAGTGTAGAGCTCAGATATATATATATAGTTAACAATAATCCATGTACCATGCAACCTCCCCTTTATACTTTGTACTATATTACTGTTATGCTGCCATTCTTCAAAAATTTAAAATGACAGATCAACATTTCTCTCTCTCTTCTGTATCCAGCCTGTTTGAAGAACCCCGAGTTGCTCCTTACCAAAGCCAAGCAGATTTTTCCCACTGTCACTTCAATCGAAATTCTTTAAGCTTTCTCCCAAGGAGAGAAGCATACAGAGCACATAGGAAGAGTGGTAGTTATTCCCCAGGTAGCAGGCATGGTACACAAATCCACAACTGGGATTGTTGTTTGTCTTTGATTTTTGTATTATTCCAATTGCCTCCCAAATTACTAGTTTCATTTTCTTCCCAGCTTCTTGGTCAGTTTATGGCGAGAGCAATAGCAGATGACATCCTCACGCCATCATTTGTCAGCGAAATTGAGCATCCATCTGATCTTGGAAGGTAAATGCTATTTAAATTGAGTTGAAAACCTCTCCTTTGATTGGGGAATTGATATATTGATCATTGCAGTGAAAGTAGTCTTGCAAACACGTGTTGAAAAGAATGAGAATGAGTGATTTCGACTGTGAATAGGTTCAGTTTGGGCAAATAATGGAGATGACAAGGAATAGGTGTTGTACAAGTAGCCTTTTAAAAGGGAAGTTTTGTACTGCAAATTTATACCTTGATTTGTGGTGTAGTGTTGAATTTTAACCAATTGGTTTGGTTATGTCACTTGTCACTGCACAGGAGGTCTTCAAAAGTCATGAATCTACGAGGCTGCTGGAGCAAATCTTTTAGAATGTGCTGAAAGTGGTTCCAACAACAATAATTGGAATTGATTCGTTAATGCGTACTCCACTTTTTAGGAAAGCAGTTGACAAGGCTAACACTCTTTTGAAGATGAAGCATGGAATTGTTCGTTTGGATAATGTTTGGGGAGTTGGAGGAGGACTGAGACCTGTCAAGGTTCTGTCTAAGAAGGTAAAAGCTTAAGATGATTGTTGGGATGATGGTTGTACGGCCTTTATCCAAAGGTTTCTTTGAAATGAACCTAATCAGCTAAGGTTTGTTTACACCAAATTCAAGTCTAGGGATCAATCTCTTGATAAAACATCTTTTGACTGCTTTAACATATTTTGTGCCATGGAAATGGAACTTGTGCCATGAATGCAAAAAGTAGAATAATACTTGACGTTTTCAAGAGTATGGTGACATGACTTGAAATGGGTAAAACAACCGTTAGCCCATTAGGTCTATGCACCAGGATATTAGGATGTTGCTTGCATTGTGCTGAATGGTTTTTTGGTTATCTCTTTAAGTAATTGGTAAATATTTTTGAATTTTTCATGCCCTGTGATATGTTTCGATCTCTTTTATCAGTTTTATTTAGATTTGATTACTGGTGCTGCTTTAAATATTGATGATACGAAACCATTCCATGTGATGCTTCGCAACTATATTAATTGAATTTTAAACTAGTTAGTTATTAAAATTTGAATTGAAATATAAAAGCAGGAATTTGAAATGTCTGCCGTAGCCTGATTTGAAGTCTGTCTTACATTGTGTCAGGCGAAAATATCCGCGAATAAAAACAATTAAAATGTTTTGCATGAGTAATATTGCGTCATTGCAAATCTCACTTGACATCTAATGTGAGACAAAGTTTAGTTTTATTCGAGCCTGTAAACCATTTTGTACTGCTATGTTTGGCTAGCCGTCGGATTCAATCGTTCTATTTTCGACGATTTTGAAGAGATAGGATGCAAAGCACTTTGAAACTGTTTTCTTCTCATGGTTTGAGTAGCTTAGGGAAGCTCAGCTTTAAAAGATCTCAGCATGTTCAAATTTTAATGATGTTTTCTCAGATCTCCTTCCGCTCAATCACAGCTGATTTCGGTACGTTCCCAAGGAATAAGGATATACTGTACGGTGCACTAAAAGCTGTTTGTGTATACGTCAATAATTTAGGACATTAAGGGTGTGTTTGATTGGTACCAATTCTGAAAACGGTAGACTTGGTAGACTCGGAATTTGTGTTTGATTGACCCTGAAATTCTGAAAACGGTAGGTTTGGTAGGTTTGGAAGGCCTTCTGAACCTTCTGCTCCAAAAGGCAGAAGGTTTGGCAGACTTTGGAAAGATTCTCGTTTTCAGTAGCAAGCCCTGGTGATGAATCCAAAACCTACCGTTTCAAGATTTCTGTGTTTGATTGGGAAATATATTTCCGTCTCTGCGAAGTCTACTGTTTCCAGAATTTGGTAGGTTTGGAATTACCAATCAAACACACCCTAAATTTTCATGTGTTATTTGGTGCCTGCCAGACAGCACAGGTTTTTAGTTTCCATCCATTCCCAAGATGATCTGAACACTTTCTTCATATGAACACTCTGCAGCTCATCGAAATTTGTCCCCCTTATGATTTCAGATGGTTTTCGATCCTTCGGCTAGTTTTATTAAAGGGGCTTATTCAACGAGCATGCTTGGCGCGTGGCATTACACTGATTGCCCAAGTCCCTTGTATCCCTGCGGTAGACCTTGCTCAAAGGGGACTCATAATGCAACAGTGAAAAAAAACAGCCCTGCTTAGGCCCATTCTCAGCTATCACATCGCAGAGCAAAATGCAGCAAGATACCCATTCGGCACACAGTTAATGATGAAACTTAGGAAACGTAATAAGACTATAATTCACACTGTCGATTGAAGCTTGAATCAAGATGGAATTCTAAGAATCTTGCGAGCTGATTGCCGCCACAAGTTCTTGTTGCAAGGGCCTAAATCGGGTCAAGTTTTTCGGAGTAATATTGTGAGTCTGTTGACCGAATCCAAAGAGCACAGGGAAACAAGGGACCTCAGGTAATAAGTCTAGTGTGGCATCTCTTATATAATAATATAATAATATAACGAATCTTTATACAGGATATACATTTCAACAAAAAATGCTGTTATCAACATGTGTCCTGTAACGGAAAAAGAAAGGAAAACCTAAAAACGCTCTTAAAAAATGATTATTTACAAGTTCCAAAGACAAGTTTCAACTAAAATGTTTCTTCAACAATTCTTCGTATTTCTTAAAGGATTCAGTTTTTCTGAGGTCAGTTGGAAGTTCATTATAAATCTTCCCTTCTATTTGATTGTCCATGAAAATGGCGACAATAAAGAGACCACAAAAGAGATGCATTCGCAAAGCATGCAAGTTGAAAAGGCGCCTTTAAATCCTTATTTTCACAAATTTGCAATGTCGAGAAAAGTAGCAAAAGTTATCCCAGTGTAAGTTGGTCGTTTATCAACAGTTGAATCAATTTGTTCTTTTATAACTTTTACCGGTTCACTTTTGTTGGGCAGTGCGGTACGTGGGATCGCAACCTTAGCCCCGAGTTGAATATAATTCCCGAAAAAGTCTATAAATGTTGTTTACGTACGTCGGTAGTTTAGGACATTAAATTTTCATGTGTCGGTTGGCGCCTGTCAACATGTTCTTATTTTCCATCCACAGATCATACTGTTATTGAAAGAGTACCTGTGCTCTAAAGACATCAAAGAGGTAAATACAATCAGAGTAGTAGTAAACCAGAGAGATAAGCAGCCTTTAAAAGAATGCCCGCAGGTATTTGTGTGGATTTCATTTGCCAGATCCTGACAGTGATGAGCAAAAGAAAAAGTAGAAACCAAACAGCTTGACTTTCAAAAAGCTGATTGCCCAGTACCTGCTTTTGTGCAAATGATAGGGAATCTCGCTACTCGCGCATGAGACAACGCATATTGAGTTTACCAAGATGAACTTCACAATTGTGACAGACCACTGCCGGGAATGTAGTTCTTCCAATGGCATTGCCAGGGGTTAGACGTGTCCATCTTAGTTTCCTTAGAGTGGTATTTATTCATAAGAAAAAAGGTGTAAAATGGCTGAGTATACCTTTGAGAACTCAATTCCTTACGAAGTACAGCCCACTCTTTTAGGGCTGGCGACACCCCCTGATTTCGTGACATTTTCAAATCGTTAAAAGACCTGAGTAGACCTAGCAAAATAAAGCTGGGCTGTTTATGAAAATGATTTCGACGGTTATTTGAGCTCATGGGCAAACAGTTTCGTTGTAGTTGACTGTCAAAAAACGAAACTCATGTTGGCACTCCCGGTATTGTTTGTCTGAAGACCAGCCCGGTGTATGGTATAACCGTATGAACACGAGCTGAATACATTTTACTTTTCCAGGCAAGCTCTTTTGGCCTTCTCTCTGAAACCATTTACTCTCCCTTTATTTTCTCGTATATTCTGATGAATGCTGCAGGCAAATATCTGAATTGAATGATACAGTTTGGACGTAAATCAGGTCGGAAAACCCATATGCAGTTTAAGCAGATTGCAGTATTTATTGATAAATCACCTGACCATAGACTTGCTTTTCCCAGAAGATAACAGCAAAGAACATCAATAGTGAGGTTAAACGGGTGAAGGATGTAGGCATCCGGAGGAAATACAGTTGTCCTTAAATCATGGGCTCACTGAATTTAATCGTTAATACTGTTCATTGCCTTAAAGGCAAACATGGGTAGGGAGTGATCGATTTTCTAGACTATCGATCAATATTAACAGTTAAAAATGAGAAGTTCAGTACGCTAATACCCCATTCATACTAACAGAGTTAAACCAGCTTAGAATTAAACCATCAACAGCATAGACTTGCCCCATGCTCTTGAAAGTTTTGAAATGTAATTTACTTCTTACCAGATCGATATTAATCTGATGGTTTTGTCACTTCTTCAGGCCTTGAGATGTGTGAAAGATCTTGATGTGCCTCATTTCCATCACGAGATTGTCTATGAGGTAATTTTTGAATTCAAGTATTTATTTTCAATGTTGAAAGTTTTATATATCAGCAAGCCTCTCGTGTATATGGTCTTCAGGGGTGAAATGGGTAGGCTGGGGTTTTTTATTCAATTAAAAATTTTCAAAAACGAATTACTTAAGACACTACATATGAACTACTGTACAACACTACAAGGACGATACCATAGGGAGCAAAAGACCACGACTACCCTGTGTTCATTACATAAAGAAAAACAAGGCTGGGGTAAAATAAGTAGTATTGATTGCTGGAAAGCGGTAGATGGCAAACTGTTAAAGTAATGTTTGAAACATCAAGTAGGATGTTTCGAACAGTTGTAGCTACAGAAAATCTGTTCATCAATTTTTCTGTGAAGTTTCTTCATATTTTTTGCCTTGCCCATTTCACCCCAAGCTTACCCATTTTACCACTGCGCCTGCAGAACCTATCAGCAATAATTTCTACTACTACATATTAATTTGTGCCTGCAAAATGCAAGGAGAACAATCAAAATATAAAAAGATTCCCTTAAATAGTAAGAAACTGTTTCAAATGTCTTTTAGATTCAGATACCTGGAAAGAATTAGGCATTTCTCCTATTGTTTTATTTAGGCAATCCTCTTGATCCTGGAATCAGGAACGGAAGACAACATGGACTCGATGGCTCATCTTCTGAAGGAGTTTTCCGAATCAGCCCTAATCACAAGGGACCAGGTTATTGCTGTAAGTGCCTTTGATTTTGATTTTGGATTTATTTGGAAGCAATAGATACATTAGCAACGGTTTTTCTCATTCTAACTGAAACCGAAAAGTTTTCATTGTCAATGAAAAAGGCGCAAAGAGCACCCAAATCCTTGCTGTTGAGAGTTAATCGGTGTTTAGCCTTATAGATGTATGTCAGTCCTAGGGAACACATTCTTTGCCGACCAAAAGAAATAAAATTCTTTATTGCATCTAAAAATAATGATAATAACCTTACTTTTGCATCGATGGGGGTGATGTAAAGAATTGGACTATAAAATTGCCATCAACGTTTCATTGATCTTTAAAGACCTTCCTGTATCCTTAATAGGTTGTAGGACATTAAGGAATTACCATTCCTCTTAATGATGTAGAAGGGCCACAGTATTTAATTCTCAGCTGGCCCTAGTTGTTCTCATGCCAAGAAGCTACCAGTTGCAAATTGTTGTATTCATTGGAACAAAATTAACTGGTAAACCAAAACGTCAATTTGCTAAACAGTCTCAATTTATTTCTTCAAAAGTTTAGAAAGTAAATTTACAGAAAGTTGTTAATTAGCAGTTGGTTACCCACCATAACATTTATTGAATCTTGCCTTCTTTTTTAGGGATTCCAAAGAATTTTTAAAGGAATGGACGACCTTGTCCTTGATATTCCTCATGCATACCGGACTCTACATGCTTTTGTTGACAAGTGTGCAAGAGCAAGAATTATATCTCTGTCTCTCAGAGATCAAGCACCTTCACGGTAAATATTATTGTTTTTATAAAGCATATTTAGAATTTTGCCAACTTCTGATCATTTGCTTATACCTTCAAAAGAGTTTGAAATGCTTAGTTAGGCTTACTGGACTTAATGTGTTATTAAGTAAGGCGTTAAAGAAAACAAGCTTTAAAGCAATGAAGGTTAAATTTGCGAAGTTTTTGAATTCATTTGGAATGTTTGACAGTCAGTCTAAAAAATATGCGAAGGAAGACTTTGTGATATTGGGCGAAATTACTCATGTAAAACTAAAACAAGTTATCTATGTTCTAGTTAAATATCGAGGAACGTTTTAAAAACGATTAGCCATTGATTAAAGCAAATTTTCATCGCTAGGCTCAACCAAATCTGTTTACTTTTTTGAGACACCCGGTAGATGTCAAGAAAGATTTGCGATGAAGCGAAATTACTCGTGCAGCACACGTTAGTTGTTTTCATTGGCGGAATTTCGCACCTGCCATCTATATTGAGACGTCTTTTAGTTTTGCTGCAATCAAAGAATAAGTAAATCAATATATTTGTGGTTTTACGTTTTTGTAAGAATCTACACAACAATTTCATTAAATGCAGTAATAGAACCTTCATGATTCCAAAAAAAGTATTAAACGCATGCTTGAAAGAACTGAATGTTTGATCAGCATTCTAAGCTAAGTAAATAAATTTCAATCGTAATTTGCAAGCAATTTTACTACACGAAATTGGTGTTGACTTACGATTCAGAATGCAAGGAAAGAGCTGTGATTTATTGTAGCTGCATTGCTGTATTATACTGTAATCCCCTTAGCAAATGACCGTTCTTGTATATTCTAGTTACTATCCATTCTTCATACTAAACCGTTTACCGTTATTTGTCGATCGCGTATCCCCTGAGATTATTCATGATGCGAAAGTTAAGCTTTAAACAAATCTACAACTGTAGCCTATTTTTGTAGTAGGCCATCCATTCTACCCGTGATGTGGTGTAAAATGTGCTTACTTAGTCACATCATTGGGGAAAGTAGTACGCTTACTACAAACAGCGGCTCATCTCATGGGCGGTAGGAGACATGGGCGGTATTGTGGTCATAGGTTGGGGTTATTAAGATTAAATTAGCCGCGATGTTTTAGAGCGGCTTCCTGTTATTTTGTAGCCACTTGACAGTTGACCCGGCAGACGCTAATCTGCCCATCAACTTAATCTAAAGAAAAAGATTAGCGCGTCTCCTACCGCCCATGCTCATCTATGATAAAATACCGGGTGGCCCAATAAAAGTGAAACGTTTTAAGAAATTTCGAACATTTGACATCGATCTTGAAATTTCTGTTTGGTGCAAGTGTAACAAGGATAAAATAGATTCAAGGGATATTTCGCAGTAGCTTTGCACTTGTTACGCGCACCCTGGTTTTGATGCATACTCTGAAACCGTATTAATAAATTATGAAATTGTCCCAGAAATCAATTTTTTTTATTTTTTTATTTTTTTTCTATATTGCTACCTAGCATCCGAAAGTAGTTTTTAGGACACTGAGAAGCTAAGCTTATCGAAGCAGTGTTCTGGTCCTTCCTCTCGATGTGACCACACCTCGCGATTCCTTTAGCCTGGAATTACAGAGAGTTGGCGACTCTCCTCACTCTACGTAGCAGGTTCGACAGGGTGGGAACTCGAACCACCAACCCTCAGATTGGTAGTCAAGCGCGCTACCATTGAGCCTTCCCCGCTCAAAAATCAATTTGATCTTTTACACAAATGCAGACAAGAAATTATATTGATCAGTAACACGATCAATTTTGGTGATTTTTGAAAAAGTTTCACTTTTTATTGGGTCCTCCGGTACGTAGTATAAACGCTATGTTGAAACTGTTATTTTGGTACGTGTACCGAATCGTATTCTTGCCTTAAAAAAGTTTTTTGTGTAAATAGGTGTGATATCATGGAACTTCTTCAACTTAAATTGTTTATTTCTTACAGGGGACGCAAAAGATTTGTTAGTGAAGGCGATGGTGGCACAATGAAGTTCTAAAGAATAATGAAAAGAACTCAGCCAAGAGGACTGCTTGTCTATTCACACGAGGGTCTAAAAAATGTAAGATCAAAAGGGGCGGGGTAGCATTTCAGAATTATATCTACTATGTTGTCTACTCTCCATTTAAATACAATAGAGTCTAAGCACCTTGGAATCTGCTAAAAGAAGACAAGAAAGTCTCATTCTAAATCTCAGTCATTCACACTGACAGTGATACCCTTTTTGGAAGTAGTTTAAGGCATATGAGAAGTCTGTTCGTGCTACAAGGAAGATTGATTCGCTAACCAAAAATTCTAGCAGCAATCTGAAGGTTAAGATTGATTTGCTAAAACAAAAAATTCTAGCAGCAATCTGAGGGTTTAGACTGAAACTAGGAAGATTTTGATTTTAAATGTAGTAACAGGGTATTAAGGACGAGTTGAACGCTTCCGGTACCAGGTCACTCAAAAACCTTTCCCTTATTTGCAACATTGCAGCCCGGTAATATAGGAATAGGTCTTTGATCTGTATTATGGGCCTTGAATTTGACAAGCAATTAAACTGTATGTGAACATCAGTCTCTTCAAACCCAGTTGCTAATTAGCTGAATAGTGAGTCGAAACACAGTTCCGGATTCAAAATGAAGTTCTGATGTAATACAGACCAAATCTCAAATGATACGAATAACTTCTAAGGATGATACTGGCATCTTACTCAATTATTGTTCAAGGGTATCGTTCCATGCCAAAAATATTTTTAGCTATTCTACAAAAGAGTCCGGATCAAACGATAGTTTTATACATTTTGTAGAAATCTGAAGAATTTTCGAATATGCACAAAAGTGCTAGAAGTTGTAACGTCACTCAATCGAACATTTCGTATAACAATGTATAACAATGTAGCTCGATCCAGATTCTTTTGCAGAATAGCTAAAAGGTCTATTATCTTCACTCGATATTTTTACCAGAGTTTATTCTTTCAATTCAATGTTCAATGTAAACACTCAATTTTAGATCCCGTTTACACTGTACCGGTACAACTTTGGATCAGTAATAAAAGTGTAACGAATGAGCCTCCCGTTTACCATGTCCCTGCTAATCCATTTTTCCCTTCTATCTATAAAGTGACTTTTTACTGAGGCATGCAGTGTAAATGCTCCTGAACCGTAACAACTTTGTAACGGATCAAAACTGTACCGACACAGTGTAAACGTGGTTTTACTGTTCTACTTTGTGGTGTTACTTCATTCTTACTGGTCATTTTTAGCAAAAAGACACGATTCAAACGACGCAAGGCGAAATATACGTCACTGAGGATCGAGGATATTATGAATCCCTTGAGACTTCGATAGCATTCTCCGTTTAAAACTGAAGCCTTGGAAAATCTGCTTTTGTACTGAAGCGAATGAGTCCTGGGGTTTCCCTGCTATGACGACAGTGGAAACTTAATTGGAAAGTAAAGTACGCATCTAACTGTAAACTTTTACGTTTTGAAGCTCTTTGAGTGCAGAAAAAAAGCAAATTCTAGCACTTTGTTTTTCATTCATTTTGTAAACATCTTAAACAGTTGCAGCTTGGTTGCAGTAAGCACCATTGTGATATTTCCGTAATCATGAGCACTTTTCACACAAGAAGACTAACAAATCGTATGGACGGACACGTCGTTTGACAGATGTTCGTGTGGTGTGAATCTAAGTTCGCCTTTTGACAACTTTTGTAGCCAAACAAATGGTCTTCGAAAACTGTCGGAATAGACAAACAAATAAACGAACAAAATTTGGCGACTTGCACGTCGAACATTTCGCCCGTACCGTTCTCACACCAGACGACTTGTCCGTTTTCTAGTGTGAAAAGGGCTGTTGCGTTTGTCGTGTCCTTTCGCTAAATCGGCCTATTGTGTTTCATTAAAACTACTGTTGAGTTACTTGTTGAAAGTTGAAGAATATTTCTCTCTTAGTTGTATCATAGATCTATTTCTACTCTTTCACCGAAGTCACTTTTAGCTTATAATTGGTGTTGGAATCTTTCCACGTGTTGTACATAGACCTTCTATGAATATCATAGCAAAAGAGAATTAATGCCTTGTATTTTTTCGTCCGTCTGTGTCTCCAGTTTTGCATATCTCATGGCGCTGGAAATCAGTGGGAATTAATTGTAAAGGTCAGTTTCCAGTTAAGCGAATAATGCGAAAACGAAGCGAAGAATATCTAATGCGAAAACCAAGCGAAAAGCTTTTGATTTTGCATGTCTAACAAGTTCGTTGGCCACAAAATCAAACAGATTCGCATTTTTTCTGGACCATCCATGGGGAAATTCAGCAACTGGATAACATTTTTGTTAAGTAGTCTAGACTAATTATTCAACAATTTTCCGGTGGAATGCCAAATTTCCTGCGACGGAGTTTCATTGAGAAATATACACACTGAAGTCAAAACCATNTAATGCCTTGTATTTTTTCGTCCGTCTGTGTCTCCAGTTTTGCAAATCTTATGGCGCTGGAAATCAGTGGGAATTAATTGTAAAGGTCAGTTTCCAGTTAAGCGAATAATGCGAAAACGAAGCGAAGAATATCTAATGCGAAAACCAAGCGAAAAGCTGAAAACCTACGAGATTTTGCATGTCTAACATGGTCTAACAAGTTCGTTGGCCACAAAATCAAACAGATTCGCATTTTTTCTGGACCATCCATGGGGAAATTCAGCAACTGGATAACATTTTTGTTAAGTAGACTAATTATTCAACAATTTTCCGGTGGAATGCCAAATTTCCTGCGACGGAGTTTCATTGAGAAATATACACACTGAAGTCAAAACCATAAGTAATATACGAAGTACTAATGAATTTATCATACTTCTTCGTTAAAATGCAACCATGCAACTTGCCTTGCCAAAACCTTTCCAACAAAACCCACACATATTTCCTTCAAACTCTTTATTTGTTGTAGAAATTTTTGCAAAACATCTGGAGCCAACCTCTCTGAAAACTTCACGGCGCGGCGGTCTATTCCCTCAACTCGAGGACAAATTGGGAAACTTGGTTCATTAACCACAGCGCTAATCATTTGCTCGCGTTTCATGTCGAAGTGCTCCCAGAGGACACTTCTTGCAGTCCCCGTAGTTACCATTTTTAACTGTCTTGTCTTTAGATCACAAAAAGAACTTTGTACTACCAGAACTGAGTCGTGCTCGTGAAGAAACACAGCACGCAAATTGTTGATTTCAAAATGAAAGATCCTTATGTCCCTTGGGGTTATCTTCTTTCAAATTGAAAGCAATTCTTTTCTAAATAGATTCATTGAGACAATGAGTCTCTGCTGTTAACATCTTTACTACTAGCAAAGGCGAATTTTTTAAAACAAAGGATATATACATGCATGTCTTAATATAAAGACAAAGCGGTTTTGCAGCCTCAAGAATAGTTTTCACCCTGGTTTTCACTGTGCCAAACAGCCAGCAACAACGTTCTGCTGTATCTCTATTTATTTTGATTTGATCGAGTGCACTCAGAGATGTGAAATCTATTCTTCAAAAAGGAAAATCGCTGTCTTTTCGGAAACCTGAATTTTCGTTTACAAAATCTGCCCTTGATTTTACCAATGCATAACTTTTTCGAATTTCCTTGCGCTTGCTTTGCACCGCTCATGGAGTTGCAAGCATCATTGCCCCTGTTTTTTTCACCCAACAATTTGAGCCGCCATGTTTTCAAACTCTGCAGAAAAGGGCTTAGACGTAGCAAATGACAAAAAGCCCGCGAAAACACTTTGCTTACACCATATTCTCACTGGAAACATAGTCATCAAACTGTCGCGTACAAAGCAATCTTTAGCTCCCTGGTTCACACTGGAGTAAAACTGCGTTAGAAATGCCTTAGAAATGTGGCGAACATAAGCAGAGCTAATATCACACACAAATTGATCATCTTGGTAGTGATAAATAAATAAAGAACGAAATAAATAAACTTTGTTTTACAAAGTTAGGCCACACATGCAAATGCTATTTATTACAATAATTTAATCAACAACACACAGAGCCTACAAGTTCGTCAAAAGATGTTAAATTAAGATGGCTGTTCGAAGAATAAATTTTTTAACCCTAATCCATATGGGCTTTTTTCAAGCTACCATTTATGGGGGGGGGGGTGGATTCCACCCCCCCTCTGAAAACAGCCTTAGACTAACCAAAATTCAATATAACTTGGCACAGTTATAGAGCAAGTAATTTATAACATGTAGCACAATTTGGGTGTGGTTGCCACACCCTATGACGTCACAGTGACGTCATAAAGTTGAAAATTGACGAAAATCAGGTTCTCAACTTAAATTTGAGTTTAAAGAAGATTTTGCAAGAAATGTATGCAGTTTTTGGTCTAGTTTGTCAGAATACTTGCTGAAAAATGTTATTTTATTGTAAATAGCGATTTTTGAATGTTATTTTGGTAAAAATTATTCATTTCTGATGACGTAATTTATGTTATAAACTTGTTCAATGTAAAAATATACAAAAAGAAGCGGCAATATGGTGATAATCCATCACAAATGCATCATTGGAGTGTTTTTAATTGAAAAAGTTGGACAAAATTTAAAAAATTTGCTAATTAGTCCAAAATGGCGGCCAAAATGACGTCATAATAAAAAAATGCTGACGTCATCAAATTCCAGAAATTCCGGTATCAAATTAAAGCCCTTTGTTTGCTGATTCGTTTGATATATAATACTTCATAATTTGATCAAATCTTGCCCTTGAAATCATCAAAAACAATGATTTTGCTGTTACCTGCTTCCAAATATGGGCATGTCACGTGACCTGTGAGGTCTATTGTTCAAATTTNTGATTCGTTTGATATATAATACTTCATAATTTGATCAAATCTTGCCCTTGAAATCATCAAAAACAATGATTTTGCTGTTACCTGCTTCCAAATATGGGCATGTCACGTGACCTGTGAGGTCTATTGTTAACATTTTTTTTCATCAAAATGTAGCTAATAGATAATTGATAAAAGTCAGGGAGGTTGAGGGACATAGCTGATGTCGTTGAAAAACGCTGCAAGAAAAACCTCGAGGGGGGGTGGATTCCACCCCCCCCCATATGGATTGGGGTTAAACAACAGATTTAGGTATCCATAAGACAAAGCAATTTGCAGCTCCCAAGAAAAGATTTCTCACCTCAAGGGCAGTCAACCATAAAGGTTTGGTCTCTCTGTTAATTTTAATTTGACTGAGTGTATTCAGAGGTGTGGAATATATTCTCAGGAACCACACATTGCTCCACATATATTGGAAACCTGAATGATTTGTTTTACAAAATTAACCCTTGCTGGCTGAAGATAAAAGTCTGCCAATAAAGGAATTTATTTGGTAGATTGTGTATCACATTCCGACAAGAACGCCTGCATTACAGCATCACAGTGGTAAAAAGGGAACCATTGTTTGTCTGCCCTTCGTCAACAGGAGCAGGGGTACGGGGCAAGAATTGCAGTTTGGTTTTGAAATTGGTGACGATGACTCTGTTTGCGATTAAACCTGCTGCTGAAGTATGTTAGTGCGACAAAAATTGTCCAGAAATGTCATATATCTCATCAAAAGAAAGTCCAGTGCCAAAGCTTTGGGTTTTCGGGCTTTTTTATAAGAAACGTTGTCAATATCAATTGTTTTCTTGCCTTTTTGCAAACAAAATGACGTCATCAACACCAATCATAAAATGGGGAATAATTCCAAAACAAAACATGATAAGGTAAAACGGAAAAAGGTGTTCTTCATTGTTCAACCAGGCCATTGGTTTTTACAGTTTTAGAAACCCTCCAGTATTATACTGTCTAAGTACACAAGATTTATTGTCGACTTTTAAAGAATTATACAGCTCTTATATAGCAATTGCTAACCATGATCCTTTGCGGCCCCAAAGTCGACTGTCATATGATAAGAAAGTCGTTTCTGGCTGAGGTCTGAGGCCTGTCCACAGGCTACCTACAATCTTGGCCAAAATACATGGGACAAATCAGAAAATTGCACTACTTTGGCGTTTGATTACAAGCCCCCCGCTCCCCCCGTTTCAATGTTGCTCGAGTCAAACGCCATTCGTCCTAGCCAACATTGAATTAGTGGGAGGGGGGATCACAAGGTCCAAAATGTTCGATTTCTTCTTCATATTTTAGGAAACATCACGACCACACTGAAATTTGCCTGTGTCCCAGCTTTTTTTGGCCAAGATTGTAGGTTCTGTTTGTTTTGCTTTTCATTCGGCGCACAAAGGATCATGGTTAGCAATGGGTCTTTAATTACCACAATATTATCAATTTCTTCACACTTCGATATTGTTTCTTGACACAACTAGTCAACATTCAGTCGTCTAATCCACACAACTCACTCAAAACGAATACAAGTATTTTTTATAAGAAACTAAGATATTGACCCAGTATCGAAAGATTCTTTAAATTATCAGCTTCCTCAAAGTTTCTTGACAGTTTCTTAGAAGGTTTCTTAAATTATCGTTGCTTTTATCGGCGAGGGATCTCACGTGGCTTCGTGAACATTTAACAGCATATTTCACGAGACCATGCCTCTGTCTAGACATTACTCACGTAATACGAAGTAATACAGTACACCAAAAAGGTGAAAAAATAGGAAATAAAACCTTTTTTTACGTAACATTTTTCCAGTAATCGAGTTTCATAATTTTGTGATCATCTGAGAGTTGAGTTTCTTAAAAAGAATTTCTTATAAAAAATACGTGTATTCAGTAATTTAATCTTAAACGTATTTGTCACTATCTTTACATACATACATTTATCCAAGTTTCACTTGTAGTATAAGTGCTATTAAAAAGTGCAAGCAAAGAGTTTCACTCCCTTGTCAAAACATACAAATAAAGCACACTCGTAGCTTCTTTAGTTTCTACGACTTTGGACATAATTTTCATGAGTTTGAGAATAAAATTTTTGATAGGAAGAACAATTTCCTGTGGCCTAACAACTCTCGGAAAAATATTCCTGGGAGCGATGCTCCGGTGCTCCCGCACTTCCTCGACCTATTAATAGCGCCATTTGAAATCAAAATAAAAAGGGTCAAAATTTCATGTCTGTCTAAGACATCACTATCTGCTTGACACGTTACAAGGAGAGGGGAAATATTTAGAACATTTCCACAAAAGTAAACTTGCTCCAAGTCTGTTTTAAATTTATTCAATCTGTACAGAGGACAGTAGTTTCTGGCTCCCTCGCAGTGGTAATCCCTCGCGGTGTTAACATGAAATTACTGTTTTTATCGACACTGACTGAACTAGGAATAGACTTGGAGCAAGCCTAGCACCAAAGCAGTAGACTATTCAGCTATTCTACAAAGGAGTCTGGATCGAGCGATGTTTTATTCCTTTTTTTAAAGGACTGACGAATTTTCGAATGTGCACAACAGAATAGAAGCTCAGCTCTGACGCCGCTCAATCGAACCTTTAGTACAAAAATGTATACAAATATCGCTCGATCCAGACTCTTTTGTATAATAGCTAAATAGTTTATTGTTTATGTTTCCGAATGACCGACTCGGTTTCCATCAATGGCATGAACCGGATTTTTGTTACCGGTTACCACTTGCTTCAAACCCGGATATTTTCGCTTGAGATATCTTTGGTAACTTTTCTGCAACCTGCAAAGCTCTGCAAGCTCTGCCTTGTGTTTTGTTTCTAAATCATCCAGTTTTGTGTTCAAGTCCTCTTCAAAGCTTGTCACGCTGTTGTCGAATTCTGCCATCTTTTCCAGTAATATTTCTACGAGAAATTTGAAAAGTTGCTTAACCTTCTTGACACACAGTTTGCAAGGATATAAAAGGCAAACAGTTCATTGAAAAATAAAAGTCAAGTAGTGTATGGTGGGGAAAATGGGACTTGGTGGGGCAAAATAGGTCACTTTGAGATTTGCTTCTAAAAGAATGGACAGTAATCACTTGTTGCAAACTTATAACTACATACTAGGTTTTCACAAATGAACCTGATTTTCGTCCAATAAATGTAATAAATATCAATTCCATTAAATTGTCAATGACCCATTTTGCCCCACTTTGACAACCTATAATTTTCCCCCACTTTACCTTTCATAACTTGTGCGGAAAAAGAAAAATTTCCATTTTAGAAAGCTAAAGTATTGAATCAGTTTTCAACTTCTTTGCATCTCCAAACAGTTGACAGACTTTGACAAAGTTTGAAATTAAGCTGTATGGCTTATCCTATTGCTTTGCTAACTTTTGAAGTTCATTTTTGTACATCCAGTACTTTGGGGACAAATATTTTGCTTTTTGATTATACCGGGTTTTTTTTAATAAATTAGACACTTTTAAAAAATCATCAAAAATATATTGTTATTTCTATCAATAAAACTTCTTTTTGCTCTGTTTTTCCATGACCAAATTACTGTAAAAAGTAACAAAAACTTTGTTCTTATTATTTAATAACAATCAAAGATTTCAAAGAATTAACTCTTTCATGACAGTGTGCATTCCTTCCAACAGTTAAGACCAAGAATAATCTAATAATCATCTGCGCATTTTTGCAGTATGCTTCAAAACCAGGCAGCTCTCAAAACAACCATATCTGCCAGTCAACAGGCACAAATTAAAGATTGATCGCGTGACCAAATTTTTGCGATTTTTTAAACGTATTTACTTTTTTGGGACGCCCGGTTTGTCTCGAAAGTCTTGTAACACAAACTTTGCTTCATAGAATGCAAAAGCATATCTACCCTTCAATATCAGCAGCAGATATTGCTACATTTGGAGGAATTGGATAGCTGAAAGCAATGTTTTAACTGCATTATCGATTTGTTCAATATTTCAAGGCCTAATTGAAATTTCGGAGAAATGATGGTGTGAAAAGAATTTTGAGAAGGTCAAATATTTCGATAGCAGAGGAGCTAGATGACATTTTGTCCTAGCTTTCACTACTTCCACCTTAACCACTACCTCCTTGACGCTCAAATTAGGTGTGAAGTCATGGGCCCTTGTATGAGCTGGTAGAGGGGGGGGGGGGGGGG
>REGM01000070.1:449371-480002 GCA_004194415.1 Aurelia aurita
AATTGAGACCATAGCCTACCTTGGAAATAAATTGTGGCAGCTTTTACCGCAAGAAATAAAACAATCAAACACCCTTCCTATTTTCAAAAAACAAATTAGATGTTGGAATGGTAATAAATGCAACTGTAGGCTCTGCAAAACATATATCCCGAAAGTTGGATTTCTAACAGGATAAACACATCTTGTAAATACACATTGTACATTTTTAATCGATTTGTTTTAAGAAATTGTAAATTTTGTAAAGTAGGCCTAAATTAGCTGTAATTTAGCTATCTTCTTTTAATGTAGCCTACGTTAAATAAAGTAATGATGATGATGATGATGATGATACCTGAAAGGGTATTGAGGTTAAATAAACATAAAATGAAATGATATTAAATGGGTACCTGCGCACTTTTTCACATTGCATTCTGGAATGACGTCAACTGACGGGCCATAGCATTTTTCACCTCCATGGGCATCAGCTGGGCTATCACATGCTCGGTATCTGTGCTTGTAGCCATAGCCACACGACTTGTTACATGGAGTTATCTCAGACCATTGTCCCCAGTTTCCATCAACTAAAACGGAAATGGGATTACGATTTAGATGTTAAGTGAATATTTAAAACGATTCTCCCATCACCTAGAATCCCCATAAAACAATCACGTGCTCACGAAATCCACAAGTCTGATTCGTTCAATACAAAAGTTTGGAAAAGTTTACACTTACTGACCAATCAGATTCCTTGAAATTTAACAGCTACACCCTTGTGCATATTAATTAAATCAAGGGTAATCATGTAACACATGTCAGCAAGACAATACCTGGTGCAACTGCTCTGCCAATTTTGCCCCTTAAAGTTGTTCTAGGTTCATTTTTTATGTAGATTCCGAAAATCGATGTTATTTTTTTAAATTCAATTTCATTTTGTTGCGACGTCACGATAAAGTATGTAGGATTCCTAGAAGAGATACTAAAGTCTGTCTCAAATTAGATGTCACGTGAAAATGCCCGCGAATAAAACAGTTAAAGAGTTCTGGATGAGCAATTTTGCGTTATCGCAAATCTCAAGCGACATCTAATTTGAGACAGACTTTCGTCAAGTCGACAACGAATTGATCCAGGAAAAAATGGTATGAAAATGGGGTTCCCATATCTCGAACATTATTCTCTTCAGCATATCCAAAATCCGCTAAAATCTGCTGTGAGAAGAAAATTTCAGGGAAAGTTTTCATAAACCACACTCTTTGCTTTACTCTAAAAAATGTTAACATTTGAAAAAATTATTCACGAAATCTGATAGAAAGACGGGAAAGATCTTGATGTGTAGATTCCGAAAATGTACTTGTTAGTTATATCTGGTAATATTATTGAGGAGTTATGATAGGTTAACTTGCCCCCTATGGAAGTGTGCTTTTGATATGCACAAGGGTGTAATTCGATAAAACCATCCCTCTTTCTAGACATTACCCAAGTGATACCGAGTATACTGTGCAAAATACAAGCTAAAATATGTTTTGGCTTTCTTTGACTACATCAACAAAAATTTCTCAAACCATTTTTCCAGTACTCAAGTTTCTCAATTTTTTGGTGATCAGAGAGTTTGGTTTTTTATAAAGAGTCACTTAAACAAAAGACGTGCTGTTGTTGTTGTTGTAGTTGCTGTTGTTGTTGTTTCATCTTTATTTGCATCGATGAAAAATTTAAACTCATGCGGATTTTCAACAAAACTTACCTGGGCATGGGGCTGTGTTGCAATCAAGAACTTGTGACGTATTGCCAGGAGGACACCAAGGCTTCTTCTCACAAATTCTTTCTCGCCTCTTTATCCCTCCTCCGCACTTTGGAACTGAACAGACACTCCACTGCGCCCACTCTTCGCAACCACAGTCACCTGTCATGGGAAAGTGAAAATAACTTCTTCATATTCAATAACAATGAGAAAACTATTGGTTAATTAAAAAAAGTATCGGTGTTCGCCAAACATACGATCATGGATTATCCATAGATTTCATAGGCCAAATTAGACCACGTTCACACGATGCCGGTATATTTTCAAAACGGCAAAAAATGTGACGGTACCAAAGCTTTAGCTAGTGTTCACACGATACCGGTGAAGTTTGAAAACGATAGAAAATTTGACAGTACAAATCTCTTTGCAATCTCTACGACAAAGACCAGAAGACGCTGGATTTTGACGACAAAGAAATTTATCTAGGCCTAAACAATGAATCAGCCTCGTTTCGAAAGCGTTGAAAAATGTCTCTTTTTCATCGTATTCGAGTGTTCACACGAAAACGTTTTTAAATTGTGCCGGCAAAAAATGTGCCGTTTCCGTGTTGAAATTTGTCGGTATCGTGTGAACACGCTCTTAGACTACGTCCACACGATACCGGTACAATTTGAAAACGGCGTAAATTCGTTACGAATATTCACACGAAGACAGCACATTTTTTGCCAGCACAGTTTGAAAACGGCATATTTCAAACGGAATTCTAGCTGGCACAATTTGAAAACGGCATCGTGTGAACAATAGAAAATGACGAAAACGGAACATTTTTCGACGCTTCCGAAACGAGGCTGATTGATTCTTTAAGCCTACATAAACTTCAAAATCCAATCTCTTTGTCGCGAAGATTTCAAATACTTCAAATTTTCTGCCGTTTTCAAATTGTGCCGGTATCAAGAGAACGTAGTCTTAGATGTGAAAATACAGTTCACAAAAATCGGTCGTGCGGTTCTAGAAATATTGGCGATTTTGCTCGGAAGTTGTTTTTCGGGGGAGCTTGAAAAAGGCGCAAAAATCTTGAGGAAATTATGCAATTTTTCAGCCTTAAAATGATAATAATTGTATTTTTCTAATATGTATATGTATTAGGTATGTCTTTTTCAGCATATAAGTCAACTCTTTCAAAAAAATTGCACAAAATGAATTTTCCGTTTGATTGTATTTTAGCAATTTTTGATAACTTGATTATTTTCAGAATTATAGTGTTTTTCCATTTTTCAACCAGTTTTCAAGTTGTTACGTCATCAAATTAATAAATCGTAAACCAGAAAGCTACAGATTTCTGCTTACCGTCATATTATAGACCGTCATTAACTATGATTTTCTTGGAGATCTACGATGATTTTAGTTTTTTCATGAGTTCCTTCAATAAACGGAAAACGCTGTAATTCTGAAAACAGTCAACATATCAAAAATTGTCAAAATACAATCATAGCAAAGCAACTGAAGTTCCTTTGAAGCCATTAAATCAAACGGAAGATGCATTAACCGTTTGTGAAATCTTTTTTAAAGATTTGATGCCTATGCTATGGTCAGAACAGTTTCATAACATTCTCACCTAGAACGATACAATCAAGATTTGATGCCTATGCTATGGTCAGAACAGTTTGATATCATTCTCACCTGGGGCGATACAATCACAAAGGCGTAGTGTGTCACCATCATTTGGCCCTTTTACAGTGCAATTTATCATAGACGGTAACTGCTTGAAGCCTTCGCATTTCCCCGAGCTACTGACATAACTTGGATGATACTTCTGACTATACACAGCATTGCTAGTATTATCACTGCAAGGGTAGCCTGATTTTTCAAAAGGATGAGAGGTTCCATCACTGATCATAAATGGATTGCAGTAATAGCCAATGCCTCTACATGCCTCGATACAGCTCTGGTATGCAGCACCAATGTAGGAACCTGGAAATCAAGGAAACGAGTCAATAAAACGGCCATTCCATCAACGGGATACAAAAATAAACGTATTTTTGCAATAAGAAACTGCTTGAAATTGTAGGCTCAATGCTGTTTTATATTAAGAAACCAGGCTACCCAGATTGAAAAATGTTCAACAAAGTTAAATATTCTTCGACCGGGGAATAAATGTAATTTCGGTCCCAAATGAGGTATTTGTCTACATATGCAAAGAACTGTGGAGGGGCATCCCTACTACCGATTATGAGTCCTTGTTTGAGCGATGACAAGGCAATAGTTAGGTTAATAGTTAGGTTAATAGTAGCGATAGCTAGGACGAAATCATAATTCTAGGGCTAAATCGAAAGCCCTCGAAGTCGAACTTACCACTACAAATCTGAGTGTTGCATCTTTCTGTTTCATTATTGTATCCAGGGCAGTCATCTCCTCCGTTGAAAGGTGCGGGGTTCTCACATGCCCTCTCTCTTATTGTAACTCCGCCACCGCAGCTTTCACTACAAAAGCTCCATTTGTTCCACTCAGTCCAGTTTCCATGTTCTACACAATAAAAAAATTAATCAGGATCAAGGGTAAATAGTTGGAAGGTAGGCTCAACTAGTTATCATATCAAATAACATACGTATCAAACTTGGATAATAAATATGTTAATAAAAANAATGCTGTTTTATATTAAGAAACCAGGCTACCCAGATTGAAAAATGTTCAACAAAGTTAAATATTCTTCGACCGGGGAATAAATGTAATTTCGGTCCCAAATGAGGTATTTGTCTACATATGCAAAGAACTGTGGAGGGGCATCCCTACTACCGATTATGAGTCCTTGTTTGAGCGATGACAAGGCAATAGTTAGGTTAATAGCTAGGTTAATAGTAGCGATAGCTAGGACGAAATCATAATTCTAGGGCTAAATCGAAAGCCCTCGAAAAGCAGAACTCGATTTTGCGGACTAGCCTTGCAGTCGTGTAAAAAGTCTAACTTACCACTACAAATCTGAGTGTTGCATCTTTCTGTTTCATTATTGTATCCAGGGCAGTCATCTCCTCCGTTGAAAGGTGCGGGGTTCTCACATGCCCTCTCTCTTATTGTAACTCCGCCACCGCAGCTTTCACTACAAAAGCTCCATTTGTTCCACTCAGTCCAGTTTCCATGTTCTACACAATAAAAAAATTAATCAGGATCAAGGGTAAATAGTTGGAAGGTAGGCTCAACTAGTTATCATATCAAATAACATACGTATCAAACTTGGATAATAAATATGTTAATAAAAAGTAATTAAAACCAACTTTTTACAATGTAAATAACTTATATTCACAAATTAAACAATTACATTCTTTGCCATCCAATCCTGCGATCCCTCTTTCATTAAAAGCTTTGAAGGTACCGATTCTCTTTGGTTTATCTTCTAGAAACGTCGGTCATCTCTCTTGGGTAACTAGAGGTTTAGTCCGAATCCTCTCGCCCAGGGGTTAGTCCATTTCAATTCAGCCTTATGATAAGAATCGGTTCCTTCAAACGCTAGTGAGCCATGTTTCTAAGGGAAGAAGTGGTCTTGGGTGTGTTTTATGAATGCAAACTTTCTTCTGTCCCCAACGGATGCAGTTCAAAGGGTCGTAGGAAAACTCTCAAGCTGAAAATCACTTTGAAAGCGTTTTTACTGCCATTCCTGACAGAAGACAGCTGCAAGCCTTATTCGGGCAGCGGAAGCCTCTCCTGGGGAGAGGGAAAAAAGAAGCATCGAATATGAATTCAGCTTAATTTAACGATCACCAGAAAAACAGCAAACTAACTGATAATGATTTTGATGAAAAGGCTCTAGCTTATGCATCTTGGTATGCAAACATGCGAATGTTACTAGCAACACTGTCGGGAAATTTGAAAGCTTACTTTCGATGTTCTTCAGTGGTCCAAACTAGGACCATTTCTCTTTAATCATTCTTATAACTGATTTTCAAATAAACATAGAAAATAGCTTCCTTCATTGCATATTTCTGGTTGTTATTAGTCGTTTCATACCAGGAACAACGTTTGACGAATAGACACCAAAAAATTGGCTGTAGCCATGAGTCTAAAAATAGCTTGTGGTATTTGATGATGTTGACGAGTGCATGAACAAAGAATAACCAAAGACATATTGTCGCGTGCTGTGGGAGTGTTTTGTCTAGTTTATAAGCCATTCTATTCAATCATATAATCTATTTCAAAAGTTTCAAGAAAGCAAATGTTGCGTTGGAGAAATGAAAGAGAATCTCTACAAATCAAAATTCGATAAATTTTGTTAAATTTGGTTAGGTTAGATAGCTAAAAGCAAGCTCTATCGCTCTATACACCAGTACATTTGAATTTTCATACACAGTATCGATTTGGTAACAAACTGACTGCCCAAGTTTAGGGCAAAGATACTTCTACGCCGGCCCGTATACCTCCCGAAGACAAAAGATAACGCCATTAAATTGAATGACATGAGCTAAATGGTTTCGTCTATAAATAGGACAAAGAAAAAACCGAAACAAGCCATTGTTTCTCTGGCCTTGTTTTGTATGTGATGTGCAATGAAGGAAGCTGTTTTATAAATTGTTTGAAAATCAGTTATAAGAATGTTTAAAGAGAAACGGTCCTAGCTTGGACCATTGAAGAACATCTCGCGTTGAGATTATCAAATACAGTAGGCTATTTATGGATCTATGATATCTTTATATCAGATAATTCACTTTAAGGGGCGGCACAATAAGGTGCAGAAAGTATCTCATATTGAAGTTCTAAAGACTTACTAAAATCTCCGGTTTCTCCAAATAATATAGAAGAGTTGACTCCAGGTCCTTTAGATGTGTAAGCAGCCATCATTACGGTATGGTTTGATTTCAATGCCAAATTATCAAGGACCATAAAATTTGGTGGCGGTTGTTTGCTCGTTATCTTGACATAAAACCATGCTGTTGAATTTAGATCGTTTAGTAACGCCGTCTTTTGGTGGTATACGTAATACCCTTTGATGACGCCATATTGGCATGACAACGGTACGTCTTCCCACTCAATTCGAAAGCTCCTGCCAGTCATTGGTATTACGTTGGTCACATTTGGAGCTTCGCAAGGAACTGAAAAGAAAAAATGGAAATATTCGAGGGGTAAATCACTCCAAAAACAGCGTACGAGATTTTCAAAGATTTTATAGACTTCTAAGATTTTTAAGACTTTTTGAAATTTTGAGATCTTTGAGATCTTAAAAAATTTTCAAGATTTTCAAAGAGTTTCGAGATTTTGCAAGATTTTTGAGGATTTAAACGATTTTGAATATTTTAAAAGAATTGTCGAAAGATTTTTTTGCGAATTTGTATCATTTGCTGGGGATGATTTCTGGGATTTTTGAGATTTTCTAAGATTGTGTGAAAATTTTGAAATTTTCAAGATTTTTCAAGATTTTTGGGATTTTTGAATTTTTTTGGGATTTTTTACGAAAGTGTACGAGACTTTTGGAGTGATTTGCCCCCTGGAAATATTGATAATCTACAGGGTAATAAATCTTCTAGCCCTTAATACTCTACTAGCCCTTCAACTCTCGGTTTTCGGTAACCGAAGAAACTATAAAAGACCAACTATTTCTCTATGATTCAAGGGATCCGTGTCGGGCGGGCAGCTGATCGGCCGTTTATCAAACAGCCTCAGTTCTTTCTTGTCCAGCAATCAGGCTTTTCGTCTACTTTATTTTTCTTTCATCTGTAATTTTTTCCGTTGTATTTAATTCCTTAGTAAATTGTAAGTGTCACTAAATTGTAAGTGCCACATTGTGGGAACTCGCTGACAACGTGTCCTTTCCTACAATGAGTGACACAGTAGAGGTATTCTGTTCTATGTATTAGTGATTGTTGTTTTAATTGATATACAAATTATCTCTCGGTTATTGAATCAAAATGATGTTGCTATGTCTTCTTTCGCAACAGTTCTAAAGTCTGTCTCAAATAGATGTAACGTGAGATTTGCGATAACGCAAAATTACTCATGCAAAACACTTCAATTATTGTTATTCGCGGGCATTTTCACGTGACATCTAATTTGAGACAGACTATAGAACTGGACACAAATCTCTATCAGCAGTCTTCGTATACTTACGTAAATGTAAATAACACGTAGTATACTTACGTAAATATAAAACGTAATAAACGTAAATATAAAATATGAATATGAAATATGAAATATGTGAATTAAATTGCATTTTGTATTTTCAATAGTTTCTTATGATTCCTAAACTGTCTCTTATTTCTTTTGCATTAAAAATAATTTGCGCCTTGTGCCTGATTATTACAGGAAATTTTCCACCCATCCAGTTTATCCCAGACCCCCTGTCTATTCCTGACTCGAGACAATGATGTTGAAAATAATGATTTAAATTATTCAAGCTTACCTCCCTCATCAGTTCGATATGTAGCGTTATAACATGGTCCAACACCTTTGATTGTTTCAGCACAGACCTCACATCGATACCATGTATACGGAGTTAGACCATCAATGGTGGTTGCCAATGTCGAGCCATTTTCTCTCTTCGTTTCGAAAATTGTTGTGTTTTCAGGAGGTACACGTAAGCAATCAACAGACTCTGGAAAATTCATCAATCGAAGATATTCACAATTTTTCATCCACTTGAAAAGATATCCTGTTATTACACCATTTGTTTCCATAATAGGTGGCTCCTGCCAAATGATACCTAACGAATTTGTTAGCTCAGTTGCATTTTGTAGGAGCTCGGGTGTTCCAGTTGGCACTGAAAATCGAAAAAAAAAAAATCAAATTGTTAATGGTCATACACCTTTTGCAACCAACGGCTGCCATTATACCGGGTGAGTCAGAAAAATGTGTCAACTGTTTGAACAATCATACCACAACAACAATGGGACCCATTGGTAAGATTTTAGATTCTTCATTTCAATGGAGCTTCAAATCAATTTTTTGTATTTTCTCAAAGTTTTAGATTCCCTAATTCCCACAGATATCATTCATTAAACAATGATCAATTTCCTCAAATTACTGAAAAATAGTCAAAAGGTGCTGTTCTCTCTAGACTCAATACATGTCGTAGTTTCGCTCTTTGACCGAACTGATAACGCTACAACTACAGCGGCGACGACAGCAATTCAATGCAGCAGCCTCGCTGCAGCGACAACAACAACAGCAATTCAATGAGATGAGATGAGATGAGCGTAAGTTGAGGGCCTTATGCAGTGCGGCTATGTTCTCTCTGATACAGATTTTGAAACAAAACGTTCTTTTTCCTTCCTAGTATTGATTAGAAAGAATTTTACATTTTATCAATTTTGAACTAGCAACTCAATTCAGCGTCATTAAGAAGGAACGTTAAACTAGGGGTCCCATGCCTGGATGCGGCATGCATAGTAGGCCTAAATTAGCTGTAATATAGCTAGAAACCTCTCCAGCCTACTTAAAATAAAGTAATGAATGAAAAAATATCGTCATAGGATCAATATCATTTTATCTTGATATCACAAATACCCTGGCAGTGCGAAAACTTGTTCCGTATAGCCGTGGGTATAAGGACATATGGTATAAAAGGGCATGCCCTTATACCCGAAGATAAGAGCAGTGCCCTTAACACTGTTACGACTGGCCCTCTCCTTTCTGTGGAAGATATCAATGACTCTCACCGGATGCAGCCTCATTTCGAGGTGCGTATTACTCCTCTAGAAAGTGTACGAGATGTTTCAAGATAAAAATACCCCTCCTGAAAACCCATACCGTTTTTGAATAAGACCTTACGAGTTTGAGTTACCAATATTATCAGTTGTCCACAAACCAACAGAGACCCCAAATTTCTTATTTAACCTCAATTCGACTCAAATATAAAGCTCTTCCGCATCCTGGGGGGGGGGGGGGGACCTGATTATTTTTTGCNCCCCCGTACTAATGAAAGTCAAGTACCCCCCGGGTTCCGCATACATCCGTCATCGCAAGAAAGAGAATAAAAATTAGTAGCTCACCACTTTGATCTGTCCTAAAAGTCGAGTTTGCAGCTGGCCCACATCCTATTTTCGTACACGTCGAGATGCTTACATTGTAGTAAGTGTAAGGCAGCAGACTAGACAATTCGATGCGAAAATCGTCCATCGTCGCATTGAATTGGCCGCTTGTGGAACCTCCAGTTAAATTCAAGTATGCAACAGCCCGGATTACATCTGAACTGCTATTCGATTCTGTGTTATTAGATACGAGCAAGTACAATTGATGGAATACGTCTCTTCCATCCCTTCGATTCTCAGTTAAATTCAGGCTGAATTTCGTAAATATGCCATTGAGATGTGAAGCTTCGGTCTGCTTGAATATGACGCCACTTCCGGTTTCGATGATGTCTGTAATGTTGAGATCTCTTGGAGGAGCCGTAGGGACTGAAAAAAGGAGACTTGTACTTAATAAACAATCTACATAATACGTAATGTTTTTGTAGTATTTTTTCCCCAGGAGAGGTGGTAACACCTGTTTTATTAATTCCCTAGGAAATGGAAGAAGCAATGGACTAACAGAGAGAGGTAAGTTGAAGGGAGTTTATTGAGCGTTGGAAAGTCTGTAAATTGCATATTGGGGAGAAGACAGGACTAGGTAAGTTGTTTCAAAAGGCAGAGAATCTAGGAATTAAGGTGTTAGAGTAAGGAGCTGTGCGAGATTTTAGGAGAGCAACAGAACGTTTATTAGCGAAAGAGGACCTAGTGGGGCGATTTACCCTGAGGCTCAGGTATAATGCTTCTGAGCTCCTGAGAGAAATGCCCATGGGGATAGCGGTAGAAGAGATACAAAGCAGAAACACAGCGCCTGTAAGCAAGAACTTCAAGGGATTCAAATGTAATTGAAAATTGTGCTCAAAAATTGGAATTCTACCATAGATCAAAGGCCAAAGTGTAGGGTTCGAAGGACCACGGGAACTGGCATAATTTTATGTTTAGAATTGAAAATTTGCTTAAATGAATTTCATCATCCTAGGGAATGACTTGGGAATATTTGAAGATCTAAACGAGGCCCGAGCATAAACAGATCTGAAAACAAATACAATTAAAAGATAAAAATTAAAAGGAATAGGTCCTAAAAGCATCAAATATCAAAACCATTTTTCTCACCATCTTCAAGAGTTCGAACGATCTCAACATGCGATGTGTTTGGACCATTTCCAATCGATGTATAGCTAAGTGCTTTCAATGTATACCATGTGTATTGTTTCAGGTCTTTCACTTCTCCAATGGTATTGCTCTCATTGCCACATTCAACATCAGTCATCATCTCAATTCCTATCGCATTGCCGAATTCATCACACTCGGTATAAAACACTTGATATCCTCGAATAATACCATTCATTAGGTCGTCTTCTGGTCGGCTAAGGTTGACTGCCAGAATTGTGCTTGAGGTCGCTGTCGCATTGAATGTCTTCGGAGGTCCGTCAGGAGCTGAAAAGTACGCAGTAAGGTATTTAATATAATGGCGAGATAAATAATAGTCAATCATCACGAAAGTTATAGTTTTTCACACGATACTCCTTCAGCTTGCTACACGATATTCCTCCCAAAAAGATCCAGCCAATTCTTAAAGGGAATGGACATAGGTATTCTCAGTTGCCGCAATAAATAGGGTAAAGAAAACGCCTACATGTCCATTGTTTCTTTAGCTACATAATGAAACGGTTCGTGCCAAAAGTTATCAAATACAATAGGATATGTTTTCACTTGGCCTGGGCCAGCTTTTAATTCCCTTTAAAGAGGATAAAATCTTTGTTATCAAGTATAAAATGACACGTCGAAAAACCTATTTTGAGCCATACTCTTTATGTGACATAGTAAATATTGCGAAAGAGCCAAACTTTTGAGATTTTTCCATATCGTTCAAGTTTCCAACGATTGTTTGCATTTCTTTCTGAAAATTATGACCACCTAGAAGCTTGATATGCACAAAGAAAGGTGCAATAGCCGTTTGTGAAATCTTTTTAAAGATTTGACGCCTTTGCAAAAAAAAATAAAAATTTTCTAAAAAAACTAAAAAAAAAACACATTTGCAAAGACTATGATCCACCTGTCTGTATCTGTATTACTCTTTTTTCACTTAATCCTCTTATCTAAATTAAAGTAGATCGATAGATTAGTATTTTTCTAATTCTTTATAACCTGTAGCAATGCTTTACTTTGATCGTATATTCAATAATTGCTGTTCATAAAATAGTAATTCACGAGAGGGGCATATGGCTCGAAAGCTCTTTTGAGTCTTTTCATATGTCCTTCAGCAATATTCTGTTGTTAATTGTATACATACATATATGTCACTATTTTACTTGTAAAATTTAGCTTTTCTATTATATACCACATTAGTTGCAATGTATTAGTTTTAAATTTGCTGAGAATATACATTGAATACTTGAATACGTGGTGTTTTTTCAAACAAGGGGATACTTTTGGGACACCCGGCAGTATCACGAATGATCCTATTTTTATCGTCACTGTGATGGAATTGAATTCTGCAGATGAAATCGAATTGAGTTGAAGTGAATAAACCTACCGTCTTCTGCAGTGAATGCACAATGACCAACAGATGCTGGCCCACGTCCTTTACTGTTTACGGCTTGGAAGAAAACACAGAATTCTCTATACTGATCCAAATCAAATAACTCATAAGTCAAGTTCGCTGCACTGGTTGTGATAGAATACTTCGATTGACTTAACGTCGAGTTGTATGACTCCCAACAAGATGATTCATTGAAGCATTCACTTCCAGAAAGCTCTGATTTGAGCGAGATGAAAATATTATAAGACCATAACACTCCATGGGCACAACTTAAAGGAATCTCGTACCAAGATGAGTTCATAGATGTAGATGACGTGTTTTCGAAAGCTGTCACATTCGGAGCACAAGTAGGAGCATGCTCATCCGTCTTGGTAAACAAATATTCATTGAATTGGCCGCATCCTTTCTTGTTACATGCAGAAGAGCTGATGTTATACTCTGTCCAGTATAGCAAATTATTCACAGGGTACGTGATAACGAATGATGTTCTTGGGAGCTGTAGCGGTTGTGCGCTGCAGTTATAACTAATAAAGTCCTGTGGCTTTTGCCTACTGAACTCGTTACGTTGACTAAGGCGGCAGTTTGTGCTGGCGCTACATAAGATTTCATTCATGCAACGCTTTCTTGTAATATTAGCTATATAGAAAGTTTCCTCGCCAGTTGAAGCCAATTTTGCTGAGATGTTGTAGTACAGGATTTCACCATGTTCATGCTCTAGCTTGACGCAGCCGGTCGTGAGGTTAACATACGAAGAATCGATGCCAGATATATTTGAGAATGTTGGGTATGACGATGGAGCTTCGAGAAAGAGAGAGAGAAAATGAGATGCAATAAAATACGGAGAATAACATATTTTAAGCAATAAACTTTTCAACTCAATTCAAAATGTATTCATAGGATAAAGATACTACAGTGATATCTTATAAGAGGGAGGAAAAGCAACGCTTAACCAGCCTAGTCCGTTGAACACAAATTCAGTAGCCGAGAAAATGTTTTACTTCGTAGGATCACAGATGTAAAGCGAACAATTCCTGCAGTAAAACTTGCTCGAAATAAATGCGCTTCACTGCGTGTCATAATCTACGTGAAGAAAATGAACAACAATCTCTTTTGCTGCAAAAAAACAGTGTATACAACTGTTGATCTGTTTAGTTTTCATTGGTTTGAAGATAACCTTTCTGAATGATGAAATACAATTTTAATACGAAGAACATTTTCCTGGGAGCAGTGCCCCCGTGCTCCATAACTTTCTCAACATCTGCATAAATCTCAGGCATAATCAAAAATCAAAATATAAATGACAGGATCAACATACTCTAAATCATATTTTCATCCTAGCTCTAATAGTTTGATTAAAATTGAAATTTACGCTTACTGAGAAAATGAGATACTGTTTTTGGCACTTTAATACAGATGTTGTGCATTCTAATACTTAGGAATGGATTACCATATAGGCATGGTGCACGACCCTAAACCATTTAAGTATTCAAGGCAAAGAGCACAAAGAAACAAGAGACTCCGGTAATGAATCTAAGGTTCACTTACCAGCCTCATCTGTCCGGATGCATAAACTCGTGAAGTTACCAGACCTAGATTCCACATCACCGGCTATAGATATCATATACTCCCTGGCTGGCATTAAAGGTCCAATCTCCACACTGGTATTATCCGGTCCAACCTTAAACTCTCCATTTNTAATACAGATGTTGTGCATTCTAATACTTAGGAATGGATTACCATATAGGCATGGTGCACGACCCTAAACCATTTAAGTATTCAAGGCAAAGAGCACAAAGAAACAAGAGACTCCGGTAATGAATCTAAGGTTCACTTACCAGCCTCATCTGTCCGGATGCATAAACTCGTGAAGTTACCAGACCTAGATTCCACATCACCGGCTATAGATATCATATACTCCCTGGCTGGCATTAAAGGTCCAATCTCCACACTGGTATTATCCGGTCCAACCTTAAACTCTCCATTTAATGGCACTGTGATAGGAGGCTCACTGTGCTCTTCATGCCGCAAAGTATAACTGGAGAGGTTCCAGCCATTAAGAAGCTCGATGTCAGTGGTTATTGGTGACCATGTTGCAAGGACATGAGTGCTGTTGATTGTGGTTAAGTGGAAATTCGGCGGACCAACCTCAGGTTCTATAAAAAGAAAATATGACATTACCAACTTCCCTCAACCTCGATTCCAGGGCTATCAGTGTCTTCGGCCTCCCTTCAGCGCACATGACAGCCAAACTGGCCGCCCATTGTTACCCTGGGTTCGAGGTTGAGCTTCGCTCCATTAAAGCTTGGTTCACGCCAGGTTAAAAGCGCGCTAGAAATGCATTAGAAATGAGACGGAAAAAAGGGGAGTACACCAATATATCAACACCTTGAAATAAATTAGGGTTAGGGTTAGGGTTAACAATGAAATAAATTAGGGTTAGGGTTAGGGTTAACAATGAAATAAAGTAGGGTTATTATTAGTTTTGGGGTTAGGGTTTTCATTTTTTCATTTTAAATTCTTGATATACAAAATCCCTTCAGCTATATAAACTCAATGAAGTGAAAAATAAATAATTATAGTTACACTAAATATTGTATATACAGTTAAAGTTAAAAATGATGTACAGCAATCTATCTACATGGCAGCTGCTCTTCCAGGGAGTCGTGTTTGGAGTTGATTTAAGCTCTTAAAATAACCCTTTAGTTGCTTTTGAATCCATCAATTGTAGGGAGCTCTCTGATATCAATGGGAATATCGTTCCAAGCTTTCGGTTCAGGTATTTCAAGATTTGATATATTGGCGTGTTACCGAAAAAGCTTCGAAATTATTTTTGTCTCAATTTGAGATTTCATCGGTGCCTTTCAAGATGTTCTAATGCATTTTTTGGATGGAATAAAAAAGGTTAAGATTCTTGGGAAGCAATAACTGAATAATGATGCGTTTAAAATGAGCTTAGAAGGCGTTATTTAAAATTCTGACGCGTTTTACTCTAGTGAGAGCCTTGAGTCTCTAACTCTAGCGCCCCCATCAAATAATGCCTCCTTCGAGCCCCCCCCCCCGCTCTCGACTAAGTGCTCCCACAAGAGGTTACAGAGCTTCTAGCTATTTCATTTGAAGCTTACTTTCCATTTAAAATCTGTGTTCAAACAAAAGTTTTAAAATTCAAGAATGACCGATGATATTTCAAAATGTTATATGAAGTAATTTCCATCCTATTTGCACAGGGCAATTTTAGCCCCAAAGCAACATTTTCTCGATTTTCATGAGCTTCTCCCCTGTGTTTTTATAACGACGAGGTGTTGTAATTTCATAACAAGGCTGTGCGGTCGCAGAAACGAGAAAAAAGCAAAAACAAGAAAGGATACCATCTTACATGAAGGAAATTGCGCGCGCATACTCAACATTTGGCACTATTGAACTCCGTAGTAGTTATCTACAAATTTTTCAAAATAAGGATAAAATGCTCATTATTGTCTTCCTTTAACCTTAAATTCTTTGTTGTTGCCTTAAAATATTACTTCACATTCACCAGAGTAGCTTCTTTATAAAAGACAGCGGAACGAAAGCAAAACAAGAAAAAATAGAATTATCCTGTTGCTCATCAAAAGACATTCAAAATCTGTTCACTCAACTGATCTACGAATTTAGAAATTTGGTTCATTGACCACGGCGCTAATTATTTCCTTGTGCTTCATGTCAGAGGGGCAGTGGCGGAACACCGTTTAGGGCACCTTAGTTTGATAACTAAATGCCCCCGACCAAAAGGGGCCTCGAAGAGCCCCAAAGAACTTCGACCCCTATGATATGAATCATAGTTTGTTTAGGATATGGTTGTTGAGCCTACATCCACAAGTGGATTCCTGTGCCTCCACAATCAGTCTCTTCCACGTAAGCTGCGTTTTCTGAAGTTCTAACGTGCCTGATCAGAGAGATTTTCTGGGGTGCCCCCCAGGCTCCCTTTAAACCTCGCTTCGCTCATAGCCCCTATGACGTGACCGATTCACGGTCATTGCTTAAGGGCCCCATCTCACAAAATACCTAAGGGCCCCGATTGTTTCCGTTACGCCATTGCGTAGGGGTTCCAGTGGACATTGTTTCTGTAGTCCCCCTTTTGATCTGTCTATCAAATCACCAAAAGCTATGCATATTACAGAACTTTTATGAAAACTTCTTGTTCTAAGTTTGAATGAAAAAGAGTATACAGCAGCACAATTTTGGACGCTAAATAGTGGTTTATTAGACCAAGAAATGAGAATTGTCGATGAGGTGAATGAACAGCCTGTACATAAAGAGTGTAAAACCAACCTCCTGGTGCAGTTCTCCAGAAAATTTGCTTCATCGGGCCAAAACCAATAATATTGTTAGCAACAATTATGAGGGAGTAATTTGTGAAAAACTCAAGGTCCATTATAGTTTGAATGTCATCCAGGGTGTTATCAATGGTGAAATCACGATATTTGTGCGTACGATTAACCACAGCTATATCATCTAAGCCAACTGGTGTTCTAAGTACCAGCATTGACTCGTAGTAAATGCGATACAAAACAGGAGCTCCATTCCAAGAAGAATCGGATATGTTTCGAATTCTTACACCAAGGGAATGCCTGTCTGTGATTTCAACTGTTAAACCAGGAGCTTCTGTTGGTCCTGAAGAAGAAAGAAGAAAAGAAAAAACATTATTATCCTACAGCTCAGGGACCATGGTAGACTGATTACTCAAGTCCCTTGTTTCTCTGTGGAAACCTTGCTCAACAACAGGGAATCAAAAGATGAATTTGGTTCATGCTCAGCTATCACCTCGCAGAAACGAAATGCAACAAAAATCCCATCTGGTACACAGTAAATGACGCTAATTTAGCACACCTAAGTAATGTAAAAGTTTCCACTGTCGATTGAAGCTTGAATCACAATGGAATTCTTTGAATTTTTGCGAGCTAATGGCCTTGAGGGCCAAAAAGGGGCAAGTTGTTCACAAAAATATTACGAGTCTCTTAGACTGATTGCAGTGAGTCCCAGTCATCGCTCATCAAGACTAGACTACCACCAAATAGAGACCGCTCCAACTGGAACTCATAATATCACAGCAATTTTTTCGACTTGCATTATTGCCTTTTAATGCGCATTAAAACTACACCCCCATACAACGTTACTGGAATGTGTGCTAATTCGATTAATCAACGGTGATTCACAGCTCCAAGCAAAGTTTCGATGAGCTTCACGTGACGAAATGATCTCCTACGAAAAAGAATATCACGAAAACAGTTTGAGACAAGGTCGAATGTACGTATGTACCTTTTTGTTTCTTTTGCCCAGCATCGCTCTTGCAAGCAATGCAAATTTTTTAGCGACAAGAATTTTCCGCCCAGTGGAAATTAGGCTTAAGTTAGTGGAAGACGTTTTGATTTGCTTCGGAAAAACCTATTGCGCATAGAATACCGGATGAGTCAGAAAAAACAAGGCCATTGCTCCCTTTATATCGAGGCAATAATATTGGTAAATATATTGTTTAATCGGCCACTCCGTTCTGAAATTATGAAGGATTTTCTCAAGAAAGGCGCTCCAAGAAACCTAATTTCCCTCATATTTCTGCCTTTACATCAATGGCTTTTACATGCTTTTGCCCGTGCTATCCCTTTGGGAGAATGAAAGTGTCATTCAGAGAGCATAACAATATTATTCCGGATGATTTCAGCCTCCCAAGACGATAACACTTACACTTGCTATAACGTGTTGAAGTCATTGCTGTAAGGCAGAAATATTTGGAGAATTTGCTCGAGATTTTAAACCTGTTTTGAAGGTTTCTTGGAGGGGCTTTCTGAAGAAAATCGCTCATAATTTCAGAAGGGAGTGGCCGATTTCAGTCAGGTAAATTTTATATTAGGGTCAAATGCACTTTGGCGGACACAGCTTCCAAGGAAAAACAGAGGTTGAATTGAATTATATTGTAAGAACTGATTGCTGATTGGCTTTCTAAACAATAGCAATAGAAAAACTATCATCTGATTGGATAATGCAAAATTCTAACGTGATTCGACTGATTCGCACTTGCGGGAGAACGTCAAAATGACCAAACATGGCCTAAAACTGCAGCAGGAGCCGGTGATCGATACATTCTTTCGGTTTAACATTTTTGGGGGCTGCCGCCCCCAAACCCCCGCTGGTTCAGTAACTATATTTCAATCTAAGTACTGATGCATTTTCCACCCAAAAATCAATACAAAATTCAAACACGGGGAAATGTTAAAAGTGTGTCCGCTAAAGTGCAAACTAGCCAAAACTGAAAACAAAGAGCTGCACTTACGGTCTTGCAAAGTGGTAAAATTGACCCAAGTTGGATTACCAGTGCCCTGGACAAACAAGGGCTTTACAGTAGCATTGAAACTAAAATACGGTGGCAGGTTTTCCAGCGGCAAAATGTTTCCTCCATTGTAGACTGTTGCGATGTAAAATGTCCTGACATTCAATCCATATTGCGAATAACCTGTAGCAGTTATGTTGTAACCAGCTGAGGCTGAAAATGACTTCTTGTGTGAAGGGAAGCTCTGTAGTTTAGCACTCCTTGCTCTGGTTTCGTTAACAGTGAGGCCATATTCTCTGAGATTCACTGAAGGCAAGGAGAACATGGAACATCATCAAATAAGTCGACAATATTAGGGAGTGTTTGATTGGTGATTCCAAACCTACCAGATTCTGAAAACAGTAAACTTTGCAGAGATGGAAATATATTCCCCAATCAAACATAAAAATCTTTAAAAAAGCAGATTTTGGAGAGTTCGAACACAGTATTCGGCCGATCGAACAAAAGTACAATGCAGACTGGTGGCTTCGATTCGATAGGCCAAATACTGTGTTCGATTCGACCTCTTCTCTTCTCTCTGAAGTCTGCCAAACCTTCTGCCCTTTGGAGCAGAAGGTTCAGAAGGCCTTCCAAACCTAACAAACCTACCGTTTTGAGAATTTCGGAGCCAATCAAACGCAAATTCCGAGTCTACAAGTCTACCATTTTCAGAATTTGTACCAATCAAACACACCCTTTTAAACTACTAACTCACTAAAGAGCGCAATCGAAAGATTCTTGAGTTGAAGAAGCTGGGTCACGTAAAGTAAACAAACGTCTCTCGGAACGGTGATTTTGCAGTTTTTTTATAAGGCCATATCACACTGATTTTCCACCATTTTTTTCAAAATGAATCGGTTATTTTGAAGATGGATTTTTGAATTTTACAGAAAACAAACGAACATTCATATATTGTACGGTTACAGAGATGTCGGTGGATTTCCAAAAGTAACTTTATTGTGGATTCACCCCATCCATCAAAATATGTGCAGAAAACAATGGACACGTGCCTAAAAATAAAGATTATAGAGATTACAGGTTTGTTTATGGTTACGTGACCTTAAATAACGAAGAAATCTTCCAAAAGGCCGGTGTAAATAAGTGTTACATCTTTCTCTGGATTGAATCACTTGAAAGAAACTCTACGTAAATTACAGCAATTCCAGAATGCGGATTTTGATATAATTATTAATCTAAGAATTGCAGCGTTGTTTTGTATTTCTGCTACTTTTTGAAATTGTCACGTCATCGAATTGCTACATCGTGAACAAGAAAAGCTACAAACTTTTGCTTAAGAGCGTATTGTAGACCTACATAAATTAAGGCTTTATGGAGAATTCTACTAGTTTTTCCTTAAAAATTTAAACGTCATGAAACAACAACTCCAAGAACACAGGGAAACAAGGGGCTCAGGGAACAAGTCTAGACACAGACCAACTTGTTCGAGTAGGCACAAAAGCATAAACAGCATTTGAAAGTTTTAAACCTATGATCAGCATAGGCGTCGATTCTTTGCAAAACTTCAAAATTAATTATGTAAAATGTTATTGCCCTAATCTTTCAAATGAATTGCTCAAAGGGAACTTTGGGTAATTTGCCATAATACCAGAGAGAGAATTTTTGATATCATCATCATTCTCAGAATTACAGCATTTTATGTCCAATGAAAGCATAGTTAATATATTTTCCTCTATTAACTATGATGAAAGATTGTATGAAAGGAAGTATCTAAAGCTTTGACAAATATTAAAAGCACCATAAATTCTAAAATAATTAAGTAAAATCAATTGATTTTTCAAACAGTCCGTTGCTTTTATAGTTTACGATCTAGAAATCTGATGACGTTACAATTTCAAAACTAGCAGAATTTCATCTACGTATTGACCTGGCTCGACCCAGACTTCTCGTTGCGTATTTTTCTCTCTGAAACAGGGGTTTCCAAACGTCAATAAAACGGGGTAATTGATGAGATTTTGGTATTTTTGATTATTTATATGACTGTTCATATGAATGTGGTGTCATAAATGAAGAAAAAACTTTTGCGTTTACTAACACTTTAAAATGATCATGATATCAAAAATGCTCTCTCGGGGATTATGGCAAATTACAAATTACCTATAAAGTTCCCTTGAAGTAATTCATTTGAAAGAAAAGGCAATATTAATATTTTAAATGATTAATTTCAAAGTTTTTGCAAAGATTTGGAGCATATACTCCCATGATCTCTTACCTCCAATGGATTGCGTTTTAACCATGAACTGGCATAGGATGCCATTGCAATCCGTTACATCACTTTTAAATTTCTTTGAGTAGAGAATAGATCTGCTTCCCTCATCCAGATGTGCAAAGAATATGTTGAAGTTCAATCTGATAATGCACAATTTTGTAACGTCTTCAGAGCAGCTAGCTTTCCTAAAACGCAATTAAGAGTACCGGTGAGTCAAAAAAAGATTCGACATTTCAAAAATCACCAAAACTAAAGTCTGTCTTAATTAGATGTCACGTGAGAATGTCCGCGAATAAAATTAACAGATAATAGCGCTAAAGATGGCGACTTCAAACAGTCCATAGTGCTTTGCTGCAAAGCATGCTGGTAAAAAGCTCCCTGACGACCACCTAATCACGTAAAAGTTTCAGTCTGCCGTTTCGACTAGCTAGCTTAAATTCGAATCGACCTTGAATTCGAATGCAACATGGTTCGATAGAAAACCTTTCCAAAGCAGAAAAGGTAAAGTTTGATTCGAATGGAAGTTTTAAAATCCCTATTGAATGAAGGGAGATCCCTTCGCTCTATCAGTTTAAAAGAAATTAAAAACGCATTCAAAGAGCTCAATAAACCCTCACTAAAACACGACTCCCAGGAAGATCATAACTTGGCTTGGATCCAATCCTTGCTCATATTAGATTTTTATAAACCATTCTTTTTTTTCATTTATGAGATATTGTAAGTTTGTATTTTAATTTTGTACCCTGATGGGATTTCGTGCAAAAATATGAATTTATAAAATAAAAAATAATAAATAATAACAAAAATAGTCTCTCGTTTGATAATATCCTCGAATGTTTGGCAAAAAATGTTCGCTCGTTTGGGAAGGGATTAAGTTTTTAAACGGGGTTGAAAGACAACTTACTGGAGTTCGCCGCATTCAGTACGACGGTAGTTGACATTGCCAGCAAACTGTTGTTGAATCTGTTAAAAGAAGTATCAGATACATTATCAATGCGAGCATAGGGGGGCGGGGGCGGGAGGGGGCAAACAAATGTCCCCCTTTTAATCATCATCTCTAAGGGAACTATGCAAAGGTATCCCAAGAAAAAGGTAACAAATTTTATCGTGTCCAATGATAAATTCATTTCCTAAATCAACTGGAAATATGTATACCAGAATTACAGTGTTTTCTCTTTTTTAAAGGAATTTCAACGAGGTTTTGAAATTTATGGAGGAAAATTAGTAGAATCTTCAAGAAAACCATAGTTTATGAAGGTCTACAATAAGCAGAAATCTCTCACTTTTCTGGTCTACGATTTAGCATTTTGATGACATCATATCCTAAAAACTAGTTAAAACATACCAACAACGTTGTAATTTGGAAAAATAAAGATATCCAAAATGTTCCTTTCAAGCCATTCAATTCAATTCAATGCAATATCCATTCACATCAACAAGGGCAGATTTTGTAACAATAGCCTGAGCTACCTTTGATTGACACTCCGATCCAAAGCGATTAGGGATTGCAAAAAAAAGGAAATTCCCTTAAGCCACAAATCATTAACAAACATTGCAGCAAAAGATGCCCTGAAACCAGTGTAGCTGATGGTCTCGTTGCACACGTAAAAATGAATTGTTAAGAGAAGTCATGAGTATATATCGAAAGAGCAAGGATAAACTTAAGCATCTTCCTCGGGAATTTTATTCATTTGCTTCAAAAGCTTAAAAATAAATGTTTGAATCGCACCCAGCCAAAATATACGAAAATTGTAATGCCTAATGCTCTGCTTCGGAAACAAATAAATAACTAAAATGCCCCAAGCAAATATTTAGATTTATCCTTCTTCTTTCGATCTGTCCTCATGTCTTCTCTTAACAACCCCTTTTTGCTTGCACAACGCGACAGATGGCTATACCGGTTTTGAGGCAAATTTTGCGGCTTTGTTTGTTTTGTTTGATGCTTGAGAGAGCTTCCTTTGTCTGCAATCCCTAATCGCTTTGAACTGGCGTGTCAATCAAAAAGAAACCGAGGCCATTGTTACAGAATCTGCTGCCCTTTTTATGTACACAAGCATTTTAAAAGATTTGACGCCTATGCTGGATGGTTCACTGACACCATGATACTTTTTAAGCAACACAATAAGCTTACCTCATTCACAAGTCTTAAGCAGAAAAATTTGTATTCGCCACTTGTCTTTTTCGCCATTTCCACATACCATCGAGGATAGCGTAGGAGAAATTTGACAATTATTGGAATTGAAACTTCACTGTTGCCTGAAAAATAGAATGACTTAACATAAAACGAATAGCAATGGAAATGATGACAGATATCAAAATCTTTGTTCATCTCATAAAGTAAAGTAAAGTTATTGTTTTTATATAGCGCCTTTACTATAATTCAATATTCAAAGGCGCTTTACAATTTTTACCCCCTCAGCTCAGGCATTTTTTTCTCCCTTGGGGACTATTTTTACACAGCGTGCAGCCTTACAGTTGGCGCTTCTGGTGTTTTTATTGCCTTCATCACTGAGGTACCAGTTTTACACCTTGGTGAGGTGCTGTACCTACGATACCGGGTGTTTCCAGGAGGTCACCCATCCTGGTAATGACCTGGCCCAACCATGCTTAACTTCGGTGATCTAATGGGAACCGGTGTATCCGGTGTATTTCATCTCCTGGGATTCATCTTTACCTGGGAAATGTCAACAAACAACACTTTGTTCTGCAATAATGGCTGCAATGCTGAAATTTAGCATAACAACAGGCCTATCCAGAACTCTCATCTCCCGTTTGTCGAGTCCCAATCCTTCAATAAATTATCTTGTCCAATGAAAAGTAATGCATTGTAATCAACAATGACAACCTCAACCTCGTACCAAGAGTGAATGAAGGTTTTTTCTGGATAAAACTCGGTCCCATTAGGTTGAATTGCACTTTGATTGGCTCCTTTCAAAAGAAAATCGAAGTTTAGGACGTTCGAATGGTTTGAAGAACAACATTAGCTTATATAACAATGAACGAACATAGTGAGAAACAAAATAATATCCTATGACTGCTCAGATACAAATGGATTTGCAACGGCCAATTCTTGGTGGCTTGGGTGAAGCCACCAAACAAACAGCAGAAGACAATGGACACATGCCTAAAACAGTGCAATTAATTTCTAATGAAATAGATTCACGAATTAAATTGCATGAAGAAAAATTGACGAGCACCCATGTTTTTATTTACTAACCCGTTACATTTCGGCAAATGCCGATATATCACTTTGGGACTTCCGGTAAACTTTCAAAAAGTAGGCCGTTAGTTAAGGTTACTGCCCACCCTCACGGCAGTAATTTCAGTTTTTTCCTCTGAGGAACCGTACTGTGCGTGGATGATAGCGAACCCATACATCATTCGATGCGTAATTTAATTAGGAATACCCCCATGTGGAAATCCAGTAGAAAAAAGCGTCAGTAAATCATTTATCAAAGTTATCATGATTTTAAAATACCCTTCCTTCAAAGGCTATTTAGAACCCCCAGCAAGACCGTAGAATCACGAAAATAACTTAAGCCGATAGATCGTTTCCTTGTTTACCAAAGTGTGTCTGAGAATTTTGATATAATATCCAATTCGTAAGCTATAGCTTCCGCAATAATTGGATTAAGTTTCTTAGCCCTCCCGGCAGCTTTGTTCAGTCTAAAATCCAGACCAGTTGATCCTCAAAAAAACGCAGACACACTTTGGTAGCAACATGCATTATCTCACACTGTGCCAAATTTCTCATCATTTGATTGGTCCTGCGGGTTCTAAATAGAAACTTAGTACCTACTACTAGAGGATTTTTCAGTTCCGAGAAAGCTGCCTTTTAGTAAAGGCTCACTTGCAATGGTGATCAGACCACAAAATAAACCGGGTCAAGGCCATTAGCAACATGAAGCGTGTGACTAAGTACTAATGTCAATAAATTGAAACAACGCGGCAAAGTTGCAAAAGTTGACATCCCACAGGTGGATTAACACACAATCATTTCATCTTGAAGGTCAAGTGATTATCGTTAATCCCTTCCTATTTAGGAATAAATCTCTACTGTAACTTTTAGTTTCTTATCTTTAACTAAGAATTATCATTACTTCCAATGTTTCGATATTGACTGGGAGGGTTTCAAATTGTAGCTTCGACCCTGCATTATTGATAAAAGGAAAAACTGAAAATGATACTTTTGGTCATATTAACCAGGGCAGTAACCTTAAAAAAGTGAAGTGAGTTGGGATTGTTTCAAAATACCTACCGGGGGTAGATTGGCTCTTGATCAAATAATGGCTTGGGATCTTCTTGATAGGACTCACTGTAAAATAAAACAGACTTAATCAATCAATCAATCAATCAATCAATTTATTAAGTTCAAGAGAAATGAAAAATAGGCACAATTAAAAACAGCTGCTGCAAAAAGGACCAATAACGTCCCATGTGTGTACAATATGATATGATCTCTATTGTTATATAATTAAAATATCTTTGCCAGCAAAGAATTCCTTCACAATTTCATATGGCAGAAACTTTCCTGTTAAAGAGAGAAAATCGCCAATTGTTTGTGTCCGAAAATCTCAAAGAGACTCCTCATGTATAAAGAGACATTGTACATTCCGAAAATCTATTTCTTTTTGTACGACTTCTTTACGTATGGGAAAATAGTAAAAGGAAAGGAAAAATGAACTTTTTATACCCATAATTTTTTATGGCACGTGCGCATAAGATAATAGAAAGACAATATAATAATTCTCGCGTTGCGAATTTCTGTTCTTAAATCTCGGTCAATTAAATTTTCGGTGATTTTGTCTCTTTAACACTGCTCACGTGCTCCGAGACTCCAAGACTTTTGCAGGCTTGCGAGGGAGGTTTCCGGTATAACCAATATGGATCGTTTTCGAACCTTCCTTCCCGCATTCTTTAGCGCAGTCTGTTGTAGTTAGTCTTACTAGTAGTGTCTTTGTTGTTGCTGTTGTCACATGTAATGGCTATGGGGTCATCATGCTCCTTTGCTGAGGGCTGGTATGGGGGGGGGGGGGGGTTGGCCCAAGGACGATTCACAGGAAATACAATCAACGAATAAACGATTCATGTAAAATAAGTTTGCATTTTCACGATGCACGAAAATTGCCTTCTTATAAAAATCATGAAGAATTAAGAATGAATGCTTCAAAACACCAAAAAATCACAAAATGTGATAAACAAAAGGTCCCAACCACGTTACACGAAAATATCCATATTTCCCTTCTTTGCTCCCCATGGGATCGTTCTTGTAGTGTTCTACAGAGGGTGTTAAAAAAACGCAACCCACTTTCCTTCCAGATTCTTCATAAAGTAATGACATCTGAATTAATTTGACGCATACCATCTGAAAGCACAATCTATGTTCTTTCCAATGATATGCAGCTTGGGCACGTTAATTGAATTATTTGTCACTTACTTGACGTTTTAGTAAGTATGGCCTATTTTATATGCAGGAAAGTGGTAGGACATTAAATAGGCGAAAGCTCATCTTTGCGAGAGTTTATTTTATCATTTTTAATAAATGCATCTCATGGGAGTAAATTTGTAAGTAAATTTGTAGGGCATCACTTCAAGTGCTTCTTTATTATTATTATTATTATTAATTTCTTTTTCGTTGGATTAAAATACACGATAGCTAAAATTAGTTAGCTAATTAATTCCAACGTTAAAATAGATAATACAAATATTAGATAAAAAAAGGTGGATAAAATATTTACAAGTCATCAGAAGTATACAATGTAAAAACAGATATCTAAAAACATTTCTTATAAATAGCCCAAGTTCGGAATAAAAATGCGACACAACTTGCATGGACAGTTTTCTCCGTACCAATCTTTTATTTTTGCTTTAAACTGAGAAAGGGATTCTGATTTTCGTATTGGTTGGGGTAACATTTGCCACAGTTGAGAACCCTTAAATCGGACGCTTTCTGTCCCATTGTTGACAGATCTCACCCTTGGTTGAATAAATTCGTTATTGTTACGCAAATTGTAATGACTTTCATTTTCACAGAAGATTTCCTGCATGAATGAAGGGTTCAGGTCATTTCTAGTTTTGTACATCTCAATCATAAGTATTTGCAAGTTCTTTGTATGGATAGTAAGTGCACGGTCCTTCTCTAATAGCTCACTAAAAGTAGATTCAGCATCCTTTTGGTTAAGCTGTCTGCTGTGAAACATCCAGATTAAAGGGCAGTATTGAAACTGACTGGTAATAAATGCCCTCATCAAGTTTCTTAGTTTGTTATCCATATACGGGGATATGCGGGAAAGTGCATAAAGTTTATTGCTAGCCTTCTGGCACAATTTCGAAACATGATGATCGAAGGAAAGTTTGCTATCAATGTGAACTCCGAGTAACTTCTCTTCAGAGCTATTAACGACATCAGCATTTCCAATTCTAACAGTAACTGGATCATCACATCTCTGCCCAAGTACCAAAAGTCGGCATTTATCTGCAGTTAATTTCATAAAGTTGTCGGCAAACCATTGTAACGCTATTCTACAATCATTTTCAAGCCTATGAGTTATAATATCTAGGTTCTTATCGCAAGTATTTTTTGGAGTATCATCTGCATAATTACAGATATCTGAGTTTTGAACAAAAAGTAAGAGATCATTAATGTAGATGTTAAATAACAGAGGCCCTAAGACTGACCCCTGAGGAACACCGCGTGTTAGGCTTTTCCAAGAACTGAATGAGCCATTTACCTTGACTCTCTGTTGTCGGTTTGTGAGGTAATCGTTAATGAGTGTTAATGCTTCGTGAGAGAAACCATATGCATGCAACTTTGCAATCAAGGGATCATGTCTAATGCAATCAAATGCCTTGGAGAGGTCCATCAATACAGCCCCTGCCTTACCACCTTCATCGAGACCAATTTTGAATCTTTCTAGAAGTCTTACGAGAGCATGTTGGGCACTGTAACCTTGTCGAAAACCACAGAGAAGTGACGGAACGCAAATTGGCCTAAAGTTGGTCCTGGAGTTGGTTGGTCCATTCTTAGGAAGAGATGTGACATCCGCGCACTTAAGCTCATCAGGAAAGGACGAATTTTCTATGCAATCATTAAATATTTGCGTCAAAGGTTCTACACATACATCAGAATTGGATTTAAGAATTTTAGGAGGGATATTTTTGTGCGTTGTAGCTTTTTGGGATTTAGATTCCTAACCTCTTTGTCAACTGCATCAAGGGTAACTTTCTGAAAATAGAAAGAACCAGCATTTGGATAGCGATCTTTAATTTTTTGAATGCTTGGATGATTCGAAAATTTGTGTACGGCCTTCTCAACAGGATCCGTGATACCTTCTGTGAAACCTTTTTTCTCGGACAAATTACAATCTAAGAATAAAATAGTTCTGATTGAAGATGAAACCATTATTTCCAACGATGTTGAGGTAGCAGAAAGTATGAATGAATTTTTCGTAACTGTCACCGATTCCCTTGGCATAAATGAAAATTACAGTGATGAAAACACTGTAATTTTCATTTATGCCAAGGGAATCGGCGACAGTTACGAAAAATTCATTCATACTTTCTGCTACCTCAACATTGTTGGAAATAATGGTTTCATCTTCAATCAGAACTATTTTATTCTTAGATTGTAATTTGTCCGAGAAAAAAGGTTTCACAGTCTTCCAGAATTTCTTATTGTCAGTGATAGGTGAGATGTCTAAGTTATTGTAATAATGTCTTTTTTCCTTTCGAAATAACTTAACACAAGAATGAAATATTTCTAGGCCTGAAATATTTTTACAAATGTGTTTTAGATTGTGCTTTCAGACGGTATCCATTACATCTATCCAATTCTTATCATCTTTCCTAAATTTTCAATCTTAGTTGGGTTGCATTTTTTCTGAAACACCCTGTATAGTTGTATAGCAGAGTAAGGGGAATGGGACTAGTTGTCACAGGGGTAAGTTGTCACACTCTCGTTTCAATCGAATGAATTGATTGTTTTGATTTTTGCTGATACATTTGAAATAAATCCACCATAACCTCTCAGAAAACATCATCGGCAAAGCTTTCCTTCGTTTGTGTTTGCATTCCAATTGTGACTGTCCTCTGTGAGAACCAGCCCCACTCTCCTCTAACGTCATGCTTTGTAAGATTTTATAAGAACATAGAAAAAAAGTGCACCTACTTGCTTGGAAAACGACGATTCTTCGCTTTGTATCTGTGCATTTACTATCTCCAATTCCATACATTCCAATGTGTTCACCATCACCCCTTGCAATGCATTTGTCAGTTCTATGTGGTAGTTCTAGGTAACCATTCAAGTTGCGCTTAACTTTGCCATCGATTTCACAAGTAGGTACAAGTTGAATGTCGTTATGAAGGAATTTTAAGTATCTTTTTGTTAAATACTCAAACAGACAGCCATTTTCAGCAAAGGCAAAATAGTAGTAACAAGCATGATTTCTCAACCGAATCTTGCCGTGATGCCTCACCAAACACTTTCCATACCCATCTCGAATCGTAAATAATTCTTCCAGACCATCTGCAAATAGAAATAGTTACCCATCAAACTCGAAGAGCCGTCCCAGTTGGAACGACTGGCTGTTTATTTATTTAATTTGTTTATGGTTTAGTTGATTGTAAATATTCGAATTAGATTAGTTTCTTTTTTATTTAGAGTATAATTAAGAAGCTATTGTATTGAATATTCGAATTAAAATAAGTTGACAACAACAACAACAACGACTGCTGCTTCTTAAATTAGTCTTCATATCTTTAAAAATATTTCTCGATTGGTTATTGCATCTTCCTCTTGATTTAATGGCTTAAAAGGAACTTCAGGTACTTTGCTACTATTGTTCATTGGAAATTTTCGACATCTTGATTATTTTCAGAATTACAGCGCTTTTCTTCTTGTTGGAAAAATCGAAAAAATTCATGAGAAGGTTGGAAAAAATTAGAAGCATCGTAAATAGTAAATTAATTGAGGGAAAGTGGTACAATCCCAACCTCGTTCCCAGGTTGTTCTTACGTCATACGCTAGTCACGAAGCCGAATGAACACCCTGGTACACTTAGTCCCAATCCGCCCAAAATAAGGGCGGATTAGCAGCCATTATGGATTTGCTGTTGGCAGGGTAACGCTCATTATGTGACCTCGATTCCAAACAACAAAGCAACATTGTAGTGGTTGTTGCTTAGTGACTAGATTTTATTGTTGTTATTCGAATAATTAGTAAGATTTCGAGAAATAGTTTGTGTTATCTATTGTTTTCGAATAGCCAATCAAATTGCAGAACGGCCACTTGTATCCCAGAGTAGAGGTAGAGGAACGAACTCACTCTGGGGACGAGATTGGTACAATTCCCAAGAAAACCATAGTTTATATAAAGGTCTATAATATTAGCGGTAAGCAGAAATCTGTAGCTTTTCTGGTTTACGATTTAGCAATTTGATGACGACACAACCTCAAAACTGTCGAAACACAAAAAACGCTATAATTCTGAAAATAATCAAGATATTGAAAATTGCCAATGTTCAGTAATAGCAAAGTACCTGAAGTTCCTCTTAAGCAATTACATCAAAACGAAGATTCAATAACCAATAATCGTGCAATCGTTTTTAAAGATTTAACGCCTGTGCTCTGCTCCTCGCATATCAAAGCAGTAATATTGCCAAATATCTTGTTTGGCTAGTCTGCACTTTAGCGTACCAGCTTTCAATATCGACAAGTTAGGTGTCATGGGGTAAGGGTTAGGGTTTGGAAAAGGGGTTTTTAGAGTAAGTTAGGGTTAGTAAGGGTAAGTAAGGGTTAGTTAGGGTAAATTAGGGTTAGTTAGTGTAAG
>REGM01000070.1:480085-494147 GCA_004194415.1 Aurelia aurita
ATTTGATGCTAAAACTCAAGTTATAAGGTTAAGTACGGAGATAAAATCCTCTGGTTTTGAAACAACCAGTGATTTTGACTTAATTTCTCCATAAATCAGCAACTACTTGTCGGATTTACGCAAACTAGGTCTCAAATTCTAAGTTGAAATCTCTTCTATTGAAAAATGTAAAAAACAGGAAAAATTGGATTCATGGCTGCTCCGCAGCAGCCATTTAAACGGCGCACATCTTTTTGGGACACCCTGTAGATTTTGTGGGTAAAAATCTAGAAGCACTTGAGCATTGAAGTTACACGTGCGAGGTACTTCGGCACTAAATTCTGTTTACTAGGTACATGCACTCTTCTCAAGAATCTCTTGCCGCTCTTCCCAGTGATTTCAACTACTAGGTGGGTTAAAAAAATGCCCGTTTAAAAGGCCACTGCTCCCTCGATGTCAAGACAATAATATTGGCAAATATATCACTTGATAGGGGACATGTTCCAATACATTTTAAGATTTACCTGACTGAAATCGGCCACTTCGTTCTATAATTATGAGGGATTTTTTTTCACGAGAAAGACTCTTCAAGAAACCTTCAAAAACGGAATAAAATCACGACCAAATTTTCCTAATATTTCTGCCTTACAGCAATGACTAGAACACGTTTCGCCACGTGTTATCCTCTTGGGAGGATGAAATCGCCTGAAATAATGTTGTTAAGCTCCTAAGGATGGCACTTTCATCCTTCCAAAGGAATAACACGTGCTAAATCGTGTATAAGTCATTGCTGTTTAGAGAAATTTGATTGTGATTTTATGCCGTTTTTGAAGGCTTCTCGAAGGGCTTTCTCAAGAAAATCCCCCATAATTTCAGAACGGAGTGGTCGATTTCAGTCAAGTAAATTTTAAAATGTGTTTTAACATGTACATTATTAAATGATATATTTGCCGATATTATTGTCTTGATAGCCAGGGTGCAATGGCCTTTCAAACGGCGATTATTTTTTTCTTACTCACCCGGTAGAGGAAACTAACTGTAAATAAGGCCTATAATTATGATATGATTATTACTAGCAATAATAATAGTCAGCCAGTGCTGCGTACTAGGTTTATTCACAAAAGTGAACAGTGCAGAAAATAGCTTCTTATAAGAATCCTCTAAGGTTCCAAAATCATTAAACTGCTCAAATACCGGGTGACCCTATAAGAAGTGAAACTTTTTGAAAAATCCTCAAAATTTGATCATTATAACCAAATAAATGCAATATGTGATCGTTATTTTATTCCTTTGGGAGAGAGACAACGAAAGAACGGCATGAAAAAACAAGTTTTGAGCAATAGTATTTTATGAAATATCTTGCGATTTCTTATGAAATCTCGAGTCTGTCATCTTATAAGAGCTTCACTAAGGACAAGGGGCAGTCAATTTAAGTGGTATTGCAGGATAAAAATTCAGCTTCATAATCATTTCTTGTGATTTTGGAGTATGCTTCAAAACCAGGTAGCTTATGAAAGCAAAAATTCCCACAAATTCAAAACCATTTTAAGACTTTGCAAGATGTCTGAAATAAATTTGGTCCTCGACACAAATGCACATAAAGAATTAAAAAAGTTTCACTGTTTTAGGTCACCTGGTAGTTGCGTAACAAATAGGTATCTTGCCTTTTAATCCAGTCGATTGACCATGTACAGAATGCTGCTTTGCTACGCAACAATAAAATATTCGTATCATACTTTTCTATATTGCGCATGAGCTAATAATTTTTGTGGTGACTGCCATGGTGTCATTTGACTAACACAATTAGATGCTGGTAAAAAGCTCCCTGACGACCACCTAACGACGTAAACATTTCAGTCTGCCGTTTCGACTAGCTAGCTCAAATTCGAATCGACGTTGAATTCGAATGCAACATGGTTCGAAAGGAAACCTTTCCAAAGCAGAAGAAGTCAATTGATTCGAATTGAAGATTCGCGTTCGAATTGCAAAATTTCCTATTTGTTTACATTAATTCCTTGTTCCGAACTGTAGCTAGCTAGTCGAAACGGCAAAAAATTTTTATGTCGTTAGGAGGTCGTCAGGGGGCTTTTTACCAGCAGGCTTTGCGCGGCCAAAATATTTAGCGTTATTGTCTATTAAGCAGGAATATAATGCTGCTGCGCAAAATTAATGAAAATATACATACAACTGGACCAGTTGATTTCAACTTGCATTCGTTGCTGGCATAATCAGTGTATATTTCCTGCACTGTATTACTAGTTGTGATTTCCCAACAACGTCTTTCTTTGCAGACGTGCTCCAGCTGAGAATAACGTGCTCCTGCATCTGTAACCATTTTGGAGACACTTTTCTCCAGACTTCTTGATAGGATATTCACACAATGCCATTGATAAAAACTCTTTGCACTGATGGTACCCCATTCTCTGGACGTTAGCTCGGTAATTGCCCCCTTGAAAGGCACTATGGGATAAAGAAAAACATATTACAACCGTGCCTGGGTAGACCAAGGTTTCCTAAACTTCTACAGAACGGATCGACCGAGCTGATAACTAAGGAATAATTAGTAGAAAAATCGAATTATAATTGTTTTTGCAAACGTTCTTAGGCAGGCTGCCGGGGAGGAGGGAGTACAACACTTGATATGTGAACCGGGGGTCCAAAGCCACCAACCAAGTATCAGTCTTCGGCAGAGTTGCCAGTCCATTTTTGTGATAGCTGTCCCCCTGCATCCGAAATAATTTATCTCCCAATATGAGCGTCAATACTTGTCCACTCGGCATGCTATGGTATGCCCAAAAATGTCCTTTGCCTATCTCACACACAGGCAAAATGAGATCATCATCATCATCGTCCATTTATTTACAGTAGGCTAAAGAAATAATAATAGATCTAATCACTGCTAATTTAAGCCTACTTTACATTATATACAATTTTACAAGGTAAATATTAATACTAACAAATTACATGAAGATAAAAACATAAATGTCTATCCTGTTAGGAACCTAACCTGTTGTGGTACATATACTTTTCAGAGCCTACAGTTCACCTTTCCAGCACCTTATTTGCTTTTTAAAGATTGGAAGGGTGCTTGAGTCTTTACCTCGTGTGGTAATATCTGCCACATTCTATTTCTAAGGAACGCTATAGTCTCGATTTCAAAGGACCTGGTGTGTACCTTTGGAAGTTGCGCATCGTTAACATGTCTTGAGTTGAAACAAAAGTTTCGCTCCATGAAATTTTCTTCATAAAATTTGTATTTTAAATCGAATTTTATTTTAAAAATCTCAGTCATAAGCAACTGCAGGTTTCTTATATGGATATGCACCGAATTAGTTTGCTCCAAGAGAAAACCAAAGTCTTATTCGTAATACAGGGTGTTTAAAAAAAACGCTACCCACTTTTTCAAGATTCTTCAGAAAATAATGACATTTGAATTAATCTGACGCATACCATCTGAAAGCACAGTCTATCTTCCTTCCAATGATATCGAGCTTGAGCACGTTAATTGAATTATGCATCATTTACTTGACGTTTTAGTAAGTATGGCCTATTTTAGATGCAGGAAAATGGTAGGAAATTTAAATAAGCGAAACACATCTTTGTGAGAGCTTATTTTATCATTTTATAGCATCCCACCCGACGGTCAGGAAAATTCCCAGTCCATTATAAACCATGTTTGAAAACAAGAATGGACGATGCCTGATTAGTCTCAGTTGGGAGGCCATTACAAAGTTTTGCACCTCGATATGAAAGCAGTTCTGCCCGTTTGCGGATGTTAACATATTTCGAAGGCTTTGAGAGTTGGAAGCGGACTTACCATTTAGGGGTATTTGTTGCCATGCATCTCCATAAGGGTTATTTGGTGTAATTCCTACTCTTTTGTAGAAAGAATTATTCTTGAATACAGCAACAACACCTGAAAGGCCGGTATGTATCTCGCGGATGGTCTCATTTGAAATTTGTTTCCAGGAACCATTGTAATATTTGTAAACTGTATTTGATTTGTCCACTCCCCATACATCATCAGGCTCCTTAACTGTCAACTTCCTGAATGTGATTTTGCTAGGAACTGCTTGCTGGCCTGCAAAAGAAAAGTTTTGACCAATTTCAAAGTTGTCATTAAGCTTATCGAAGCAAAAAGGACAGATTTGCAACAATACCGGGTGAGTCAAAAATGCATAGAAGTTTGAAAACCTGTGGCTCTCAAAACATTTTTCAGATTCCTATAAACTGATAGTACCTGTGTAGCTAACAGATCAACTTAGATAAGTAAATTTAGTTTGCCAAAATCGGCCGTATCGCTACAAAAAATAACACTTTTACTCACCACTATAAACAGAACCATTATAAATCTTCTCAATTTGATTTGCATTCAGGAGCTTATTAAATGTCGCCACGTCATCCAAGCACATATATCTAACATTACCAAATTTAAACTGTGCCTCCTTCTGTGACGGTGCTTTACAGTCATGTTTCACCGCGTGATTACGTTTCCCATTGTAATACACCGCGGTAATACTATTGGTTGAATCAAGGGTGGCTGAAATATGTGCCCATCCACTTGTGATCATTGTATCATATATCATCGTGGTCCAAATACACATTTTGCTGCTAGACGACACACCAATCATGACTGAAGCAATCGGCTTGGTTGTCCCATTTCTCATGTCATTAACCATACCTGTAGGAACATTTTAGATTGATCAACTAAGTCCCTTGTCTCCCTGCGGTAAGCCTTGCTCATCAGAGACTCATAAATGAAACAGTGGAAAAGATGACCCTGCCTAGGCCCATTCTCAGATATCAAGTCGCAGAAACCAAATGCAGCAAAAATCCCATTCGGCACACGGTTAATGACGAAAAATTAGCTTATGTAAGCAGTGTAAAGTTCACACTGTCGATTGAAAAAAAAATGGCACGGTGAAGAATGCTCATGCAAACTATGTCGACCTTTTATTCCGAACCTTGGGTTTTTATGATTGGGCATTTTATTCTGTACATTTTATATCACTTGTATATTAACTCCTTTTATTAAATTATTTTATAAACTGTATATTTTTAAATAGTTGAGCTTAATTAGCAAATGTAGTATTTTTAATCTTTGTTATTTTACTATACTTAGCTATGTACCAGCCAACTTTAAAGAAATTGATTATTATTATTCTTATTATTATTATGAAGCTTGATTCACGATGGATTTCATCGAATCTTGCATAAGCTGATCGCCGCTACAAGTTCTTGTGGCGAGGGCCTACATAGGGTAAACAATTTCCAGTGCAACATTATGAGTCTCTGTTGAGAGAAGCGATATCATTCAAGTCAAAGAGCACAGCAAAACAAGGCACTCGGGCAATAAGTCTAGGAATATTTTGCAATACAAAACCATGAAAAAGAAAGAAGAAGTAACCGAGGGGCGTAACAATTCTTAAAAATCTTGTATGACATTTCAAAAAATCTTTTTTTGTCTTCAACAAAAATCCATTGAAAATCCGTAAAATCCTTTCGTTTTCAAAGATCTCGCACGCTTTTCTGAAAGAGTGATACACCCCTCGGAAATAACAATGATTGTTTAAAGATGTCCAAAAAAAGAACTGAATGTGGTCGAAAATCATTTTTGTAGGATGGAAGCAAAGATCTACAATCAACTGCCTTTAGGCCGGCGCAGACTCGGATGGACTAAGCAAATTAAGTGCCTCCGAAAATGCGAAAGACTGCAAATATTACATACTGGAAAAGCCTCAAAGTCTACCGGGTGCACCAAAAAAGTAATTTGCTGTTTACAAGCCACGATAAATCGTAAATTGAGTCAATTTTGAAGATTGTTAATTTAATCTTAGCCTTTCGATTGAAAAAGTAAAAATTTTGTCTTTCAAGTTCGATCTTGCAATTTTTTCGATCGCGTTAGGCCCTTTATTTCGACCAAAATCAATAAGTTTAATAACAGTTGTGTTTTATTATTATTATTATTATTATTATTATTATTATTATTATTATTATTATTATTATTATAAAAACGATATAACTGCATAAATACAGCCTAATGATGTTGCAGACTACCAATGTTTATTAGTCTACTAGTTAAAAGTCATATCTACAAAGTCATAGAGTCATGATTGCTGAATAATTCCGCTCATAAATTTCTTCACGATAGTCTCACTTTCCATAAGTACTGTCATAAAAATGAACAAGAGAGAATGCGAAATTGTTGAAGTCACTGTCTGCTTTGATCTGTATGTATTTGGACACATCTTACAATGAAAAAGTAAATAAGTATCAACATTTGATAAACTTACTGAATGAACATGGAATTGCAACGCGTATCAGTGTTATGTGCTTTGGATCACTCGGGACCGTACATAAGAATATCAGGGGAATTTGAAAAGGTTAGGACTATCAGGAGAAGAGACAAAAGAAACAATGAAGTGGTGCAGTGTGTCAAACATGATTTGTGCACAGTGGGCCAGAGGCAGACATTCGCGATTTTTGAAGTTTTCTAAATCAATGGTTTTTATGCAGTTTTAGACAGCTGAATGATGTAGCTTTCTTGTGCTTTTTACAGTTTTCATTTATCATGTGTTTTGAAATAATTATGATTTTTTCAATTTGAGAAAATGTGCAAAATTTTATAAAGTGTTACACAAGCACAATCTTTGCAAATAAAAGTTGATGAATGTTTTATTTACCAGCAAAAAGGGGTTGCAAAAAGCCTGACTAGTGCTGTCTGAGAATAGATAAGCTATATTAAATGAAAACCAAGAAAACATTATTATTTAAATTTTACTCTCACGGTAGTTTGATGTTTTAATAACTTTTTGCTTTCAAAATGTCAGTTTTTTTGACTGCTCCAGAAGACAAAGAATATCGCAACCAATATATTTTCTGAAAGTACAGCTTATGATAAGTTCACTGCAAAAGGTTTCGTTCTGTTCCTCCTCGGCTAAATGAAATAAAATTATTTTCTTTTGTTCCACTCTTGCATTGTTTTAAGGGGGTGACNGTGCTTTTTACAGTTTTCATTTATCATGTGTTTTGAAATAATTATGATTTTTTCAATTTGAGAAAATGTGCAAAATTTTATAAAGTGTTACACAAGCACAATCTTTGCAAATAAAAGTTGATGAATGTTTTATTTACCAGCAAAAAGGGGTTGCAAAAAGCCTGACTAGTGCTGTCTGAGAATAGATAAGCTATATTAAATGAAAACCAAGAAAACATTATTATTTAAATTTTACTCTCACGGTAGTTTGATGTTTTAATAACTTTTTGCTTTCAAAATGTCAGTTTTTTTGACTGCTCCAGAAGACAAAGAATATCGCAACCAATATATTTTCTGAAAGTACAGCTTATGATAAGTTCACTGCAAAAGGTTTCGTTCTGTTCCTCCTCGGCTAAATGAAATAAAATTATTTTCTTTTGTTCCACTCTTGCATTGTTTTAAGGGGGTGACATCTATGTTTTATTAACAACAGTGGATTAATTCTCAAACCGCTATAAACTACTGGACTGCAGACGTGGACATGACATTTAGTGGGCAACAAAAATTGATCACCATTTGCATCCCTTCTTGAGGGTGTTTTTAAATGTGTCAAGAAATGGCCAATTTAAGCCAGACAAATTTTGAAATCAAATAAGACATTAAATGAGGTGTTTTCTAATAGTACTGCTGCGTTATACTGGCTACAGTAGCCTTTCCAACGTGGAATGTTTTTTTCACTTGTCTGGTGATAGAAAGCATTCTTGTTTCAAAATAAAAAATAAAAAATTTTGGCCCCAGCCCCCCTAAATGTGAAAATTTTTCAATTTCTTGATAAGTCTCATTCACTGTTTTAAAACGGTGAAAATGAGCCATCAACCAATACTGTAGCATTTATTTTGTCTGAGATATGGATGAATGTCTGCAAAATCACCATTTTGGCCCACTGTGTTGTGGTAACATCATATGGCGAAATAGATGCAAAAAAGTGCATGGACAGTAGGACTGCTAATTTCTGGTGATGTGCAAGGAACATATTTGGCTATAAGACGTTTATTTACAGTTTGCTCTTAAGTTGTCAAATCATATCCGATATTATTATCATTATTATTATTGTTATTATTATTATCATTATTATTATTATTATCATCATTATTATTATTATCATCATTCTGGTGTTCAATGTCGAATGTTATCATGGGAAATTATATTTGGAGGCACAGGGTGCGGAAGTTGTTCCCGTAATCTAGGCCTACATTTAGCACTTTTCAATTTCGAGGGCTTCGCTCTCTTTCTCTCTCTTAATAAAATCAGCTAAGTGTCTGTCTATGCGTGAAGTGCGTGAATAACCTCCCCAGTTGTTCATCATGGAGTTTGATACTATGTGTAGTAGCTAACATAAACCTAGTATGGCAAATTTATATGTTAACTGAGCTGTTAGCTCGGGCGCTAGGGCAAACAGGAAAGTATCATTCATTCTCATTACCATATAATACTGCGACATGACCATTCTTGAACAACGTTAGATTTCCAGCTGCTTTCCAGTCTGCTACTGGCGGCACTTGGATCCAAAACATCAACGTTGCACCATTTGCGCATGCTCCACTTCCAAAACAACTGGCAGTTGCAGCAACTTTTGAGCCTTCGCCAGAAAGAACACATAAGCTAGTACCGGTTGGGCCGGGAATGCGAAAGAAGTGTTCTTGCTGGTTCGAAGATATTTGCGTTAAATTGATTGCTTGTGCAAGATTTTCATAAAGTTTTCCAGGCCAGAAAATTTCAAATGAGACTAAATTCCCAAGATGCTCTGATCCAAAGAATACTGGAAAAGAACAGCAAAGAAAGTTGAATTAACGTACATTAAAGTAAAGAAAATTAAAGTAAGGGAAAGTTAAACTAAGTTAAGTAAAGAGGTAAAGTAAAGTAAAGTAAAGTAAAGTAAAGTAAAGTAAAGTAAAGTGAAGTGAAGTGAAGTGAAGTGAAGTGAAGTGAAGTGAAGTGAAGTGAAGTGAAGTGAAGTGAAGTGAAGTGAAGTGAAGTGAAGTAAAGAAGCAAAGTAAAGTAAAGCAAAGAAAAGTAAAGCAAAGTAAAGAAAAGCAAAGAAAAGCAAAGCAAAGCAAAGCAAAGCAAAGAAAAGCAAAGCAAAGCAAAGCAAAGCAAAGCAAAGCAAAGCAAAGCAAAGCAAAGCAAAGCAAAGCAAAGCAAAGCAAAGAAAAGCAAAGCAAAGCAAAGCAAAGCAAAGCAAAGCAAAGCAAAGCAAAGCAAAGCAAAGAAAAGCAAAGCAAAGCAAAGAAAAGCAAAGCAAAGCAAAGCAAAGCAAAGCAAAGCAAAGAAAAGCAAAGCAAAGCAAAATAAAGAAAAAGGAAAGCAAAGTAAGAGTTGTAATTGCCGTCGTGGTTTCGTAAATTCCCAATTAACTTTTAAACAGGTAAAGGATTTTAAAGGCATCATTTCCTGAAAACTTTAATCAGAATCTGCATGAAGACGGTCAAGGCAAACCTATTTTGGCTATTTTGATCTTAGAAAATTTGGGGTTTAGAAATTTCCCTAAAGGCGCATCTTCACCAAAACATTTTCGAGCGAAAACGAAAAAATTTCGAGAGAATTGATACCGGAGCATGCGCACATCAGACGAAGGAAATCTCTAGCGAAACAACCGTTCTCTGAAAGTTAAATTTCTTTCAACGTTTTCTTTTTATTTCGAGAATACATTTTTCGCTCAAGTGAAAATGCGCCTTTACCAGGTGAGTAGAAACTTTACTTGAAAGAAAAGAGTAATACCCATTTGCAAAATGAATTTACAGATCTTGATCCTAATTTCCATGAGGCGGAAAATTACGCTTGCAACGATCTTTTCCAGCCATCTGATTGGCTTGCGGAAAAGCGACATCACTCGAAGGTAGAAACCCATTCAACTTTCAGGAGGAATTGCTCCAGCGAACTATGCACATTTTTTGCGAGAGCAATTTTCCGCCTGGTGGAAATTAGGCTTTAAGCATCTGCTGAATTAACATGGAGCGACAATTTGGGAGAAAGTCATGAGTCTAATACTTACTAGGCTCGCAATTCTCATCACAAAATCTGCTGTTATACGAAAGGCAAGCGCACTTTCGAGTTAACTGATCACACACGCCATCCTTCTTACAAGTACGTTTGCACGCATTTTCAACTAAGAAGGAAAAAGAACTGTCAACTAGCAATAATAATAGTTGGTGAGTGCAGTGTTTATGGATGGCATATTCATACTGACGACATGTCATGTGAGTTGATCACGAGACCCTTTCAAACTCCCAGGGCGACGCTATGTTTTGTAATGGCTACCCCAACTCTGATTTTCGAACGCGAATGGACAATAACGCTAAAGATGGTGAAAGGGAGCTTTTTATCATGATTTAACGATCGACCAATCAGATCAATCGAAATCCTAAGTGATGCAAGGATCATGGTAAACAGCTCCCTTCCGTCATATTTAGCGTTTGCCTATTCGCCATCGAAAATAAGAGTTGGGGTAAATGAAGCCATTACAAAACATAGCGCCGCACTGGGATTTTGAACGTGTCTCGTTTATTCATCAAAATAAATCAATTCTAAAAGCTTGGAATCTGTTGAAATCATTTGAAAATATTCGCGGATAGATAGGCGAGCGTTGAAAAGAAAGGTTGACTTTAAAGAAGCACGAGCAACTTACAATAGTCGGAGTTTGTGGCGCTGTTTACAATCTTATCTTCGGAAAGGCAAGTTTCTCAAAGCTTTCTTGGACTAAATTTCTGTTTTGCTTTCAAGAATAGCTTATTCGTGCAATTATTTGAATTTATACATCAAAAAGTATGGGTTACCACGTACATTCCCGCATAACTTGCATTATATCTAAAAAATTGCATACAGTATTTCATGGGTCATCTTATCATATAAGTTGTATTTCACATGAATTACCTACCTTTCACATGTATTGCCAAGTCAACAAATGGTCTTGCTCCGGAATATCTGTCTAAGATGTTTATAAAGAACTCAGCCCAAAATACACTGAGGCTGAGAAACACCGAAACTGACTTGCGTGTTCCACTTTTCAAAACGTTAAATGGGCAGAAGTCTATTTCATTTCGTGGACCTAAGCTTTGGAACAAATTAAGCTTGAATGTCAAACATGCACCCTCTCTTCCTACCTTCAAAAAGAGGCCAAACGAGCCATTGCAGAGGGTTTGATTTCACTTTTCTTTTGATTTATTTTCGTATAATTTTGTTATGGACATTTTTAGTTTTTTTATTGCTATTTAACTTAAGTTAGCAACATTTGTAAATTAGGTTTTTACTTTGTAGTCTTTTGCACAGCCCCCTGTAAAGCAGTCTCCACAGGACTGACGGGGCTACCGTGGTTAAATAATATAAAATGAAATGAAATGAAAAATGATGTTTGCCAGCAAAGTAAATAGCCTTCACACTAGGAAACGAGCAAATAGTCTGGACGGACAAGTCATCTGGTGTGAAAACGGGACGGACAAACTTTTCGACGTGCAAGTCGTCTGATTTCATCTGTCTATTTGTTTGTCTTTCTCGACGGTTTTCCAAAGAAGAGTTGTTTGTCTGCGTGAAAAAGTCGTCAAAAGTCCGACTTAAATTCACACCCGACGAACAACTGTCATTTGATATGTCCGTCCAGATGGTTTGTTCGTCTTCGAGTGTGAAAAAGGCCAAACAGATTAAATTTACCATGGCGATTAGGGCAAAGTTCTAATGTTTTGATGATGTTCTCATCAACTGCATGTGTATGAAGCTGTACACAGGAAATGTAGACACCGCTGAATGTGTTGTTGCCTGCATAAACGCCCCCAATGGTTACTTGACCCACGGACATCGCTGGTTTGACGAAACCAACATCAACCTCATTTGCCAACTGGAAAAAAAAGATAAACATGTCAAATGAGCAAGTATAAATTTTGTGAAACAAAAGATTCAAGTTTCCGAAAGACAAAGCGATTTGCCTTTCTGGAGAATAGACTTCACAGCTCTGACTGCACTCGATCAAATTAAAATAAACAAAGAGAGCGATACATTATGATTCGCTGCGCAGGAGGTGTGAAATCTATTCTTGAGACAGCCAAATCGCTTTGTCTTAATCAGAACTGTATCCTCTGTTTTACAAAATTCGCCTTTGCTAGTCAAATGATCGCAAAAACATTGATTGCGCAATTTTTGGTGATTTTTGAAAAAGTTTAACCTTTTAATTGGGTCACCCGGTACATACTACAAGGGCAAATTTCATAAAAACAGCATCGGTTGCTTTGATTGACACGACATTCATCGCAAACAAAGGAATTAGTATGACTGATTAGTCAAGCCGTTGATAAAAAAAGCAGATTTAGTGACACACCATGTCAAAGCAATTAGCGATAATAGAAAAAGGGAATTCTCTCAAGCAACAAATCAAAACAAACGAAGCCGCAAAAGATGTCCCAAAATGAAACCCGTATGGCTAACTATCACACTGTGCACGTGTAAAGGCGTTATCAAGAGAAGTCATGAGTGTATATCGAAAGAAGAAGGATAAAACTAAAAATCTGCCTCGCGGGTTTTATTTATTTGATTAAAAGCCGAGCAGAAAGCATTACAATACTTGTAAATTCTGTAAACAAAACATGTAATGCTGGGTTTCTGAATCAAAGAAATAACATCCGCAACGCAGATGTTTAGATCCATCCTTCTTCATTCGTCATATGCTAATGAGTTTCTCAAAAATGCTTGTTCGCTTGCACAACAAGACAGGTGGCCATACTGGTTTAATGCTTAGCTTCTGAACTAGATAATTAAGAATTTATCTTTTCCCTCCTCCTCAATTTTGTCCCACGCAAAGTTCTCAAAATGAAGCTCACAGAATTGAGGAGCAGGGGTAGAATCGTTATTTCAAAAATGGCACACAGTAAGCCATAATATGACGCAGAGTTCAAATACGATGGATGAAAAAGGCTGCTAATGCCAAGGAAGAGAGTTTTGTGGTATTTCAACACAGGCAAGGACTCAGATTTTATTAAATTGCAGCCTTCGTCCAAAAGACAAAAATCGGAGTTGAGGTACATGAAGCCAGTACGAAGTTTAACGCCGCAATTGGGTTTGAGAGCGTCTCGTTTATATACCGAAATAAATCGATTTTAAAAGGTTGAAAGCTGATCAAGTCAATTGAAAACTTTCGCAGATAGATGGGAGAGTGTCTAAAAAGGAAGATTGGCTTTACAGAAGCGACGAGCAACGTACAACTGTTAGCGTTTGTGGCGCTGTTTACATAATTATCAACACAAAGAACAGCAGTTTCGTACATACAACTAAGTCATTGTTTTAGGTTTGATTAAAAGTTGCTACCTATTCTTTCCCTTCTCGCTATCGCGAAGGAGAATCTTTGATCGATTTTATGCAACACTTTGCAAATTTCCTATAAAACCCTTAGAAATTGTCTGCAAATTTTCCCCAATACAAGAAGGTGTTGCATTTTTAACACTAGTGTGACGCCATGCCGTTTGGGTGAATGAAGTAGACGGCTTCCTGGTTAAACGTAGAAAATCTTTTCCGTTAACATCGGAATGTCATGACCTACAAGATTATGAACATACTATGCCCTGAAAGCCTATGGGATAAATACCAACTGAGATTTTTCCACTCGACCTACAATACGAGGCACTGTAAAGATCTCCAGATCCCTAGATATAGGACTGAATTTGCAACAAAAGGCTTTCACTACGCAGCTCTCAAGATATGGAACGACACACCTGTCGAAATTCGTGAGCTACCAACACTGAATCGTTTTAAAAAAGAACTTAAAACGCATCTAAAGAGCTAGACTCTCAAACATCAGCAAACATCAGCAACGAAGATCAGCAATGGTTAGGTTTTATAGGGCTGTAGATTTATATTCTTCAAATTTTTAGCGTTGAAGAATATTAAATGAAAAAAATGAAATGTTAAAGCCTTGAATGTAAAAAGTTTAGTAATTACGAACTAAATTGAATGCAATCAACTAATCAACTAACCTTTCCATCTGCATAAATTTTCACAACACCAAGATGATATTCGAGAACAAAACAAACAAAGGTCCATTGTCCATCTTTTAAAATTGGTATTGAT
>REGM01000070.1:494419-518646 GCA_004194415.1 Aurelia aurita
GAAGGACACACCTGTCGAAATTCGTGAGCTAACCAACACTGAATCGTTTTAAAAAAGAACTTAAAACGCATCTAAAGAGCTAGACTCTCAAACACAACTCCCTGGAAGATCAGCAATGGTTAGGTTTTATAGGGCTGTAGATTTATATTCTTCAAATTTTTAGCGTTGAAGAATATTAAATGAAAAAAATGAAATGTTAAAGCCTTGAATGTAAAAAGTTTAGTAATTACGAACTAAATTGAATGCAATCAACTAATCAACTAACCTTTCCATCTGCATAAATTTTCACAACACCAAGATGATATTCGAGAACAAAACAAACAAAGGTCCATTGTCCATCTTTTAAAATTGGTATTGATCTTGCATTAGTTATTGAGCCATCTGGAGTGTCAACGCTGTTGAGACAGACATTGTAAACAACGTCAATAAGAGACCACAATAAAAGATCACATAAGCAATATCAGTGTTTCGCAATCCGTATTAAAGGGCCCTGGTCAACATCCATGCCTTGCGCCCTTTTTTCTTCCTTGTTTCCCTGTGATTAAGAATTGCTGCCAGGCAGAAAAGATGGCGCATAGCTACTCAATACAGTATTATCAAGTAAGGATTTGTAAGATTTCTTGAGATTTCTATGGCTGAGAGAATCAAACCAGCAACTAGCAACGGTTTTCATCAACTGTTTTAACCCATTAGGGTATCGAAGTTTCTTATTTTTTTTAATTGCCCCATGTAGTTTCTTTAAACGGTGATATCTTCGGTGATCTAAATGTTTTCTCATTTCTCATAACCGAGGTTAAATCTAATCATCAAACTGTACCAGCCACCAGCAGGGACTTGGAGAAAAAATTCACAAAAAGATGAGCGACCCTAATGGGACTCGTACTCGGGTTGTGTGCGAGAGAGGAGCAAGTGCATGCCACTTTGCCAACCAGCCATTGCTCAGGGTGAGGAGTTACAGTGGTAGAGATTGTAGCTGAAGAACGCAAAGGATGATGGTTGACCAGGGCCCTTTAAACGTATTTCCTTGGCAACTCATGCGCGATCCTTTCGTCGTTTTATTTTAAATACATTGTTCATACCGGGCGCAACAAAAAGAACTTCATGCATTGAGAATACTTGAAAAATTGGAATGAATAAAAGTTTGGTTGATAGCTAAAAGGCTGGATTATTTTTGGAGTGTTCTTCTATTTTTCTAAGCAATGAAAAGATACGTAAATTTCCATTTAATTAAAGTTGAATTGATCAGCTGAACCGATTGAATTGAATGAACTTTCGGCACAGTGAAATCGCTTAAATAGCAGCAAGTAATAAGTAATATTTGAATAAAGCGGGAGCAAATAACAGAAGCAATATTCGAATAATCATCTAATTATGAAAAACTATTTTCAAATAATTTTCGAACTTACATGGTACGCTATTTTCAAAATAATTCCAATAATTTAAAAAAAAATCTTCCACTTTTACTGTAAACCCTTGATCAAGAAAATCCTAACTCAGATGAATTCAAAATTTGTGATATTTCCCTAAGAGTCGAAAAGTGATCTCTACAAAACTACAAGATCATATTCTTAACTCTTGAGGGAGATGAAATGTATTTCAGTGAAGATATGATCCAAAGGGTTTTAGGCTTTTCTTCACTCATTTCTAATTTCTCTTCCCTCACTCACAAGTTTCACACTGCTTTTTCGAAAATAATAAAGATATCAAAAAGTTTACGGTAGACTTACAGCAAAGCACCTAAGTTCCTTTCAAGTCATATATTTCAAAGAAAGAGGCAATTTGCTAGCATAGGTTGCAGATTTTAAATTGGCGTAAAATGGTCGGTGTAAATTCTGTGACCTATTTCTTTCAACTGAATGCCTTGAAAGAAACTTTACCAACTTTAATATAATTCTACCATTGGACTTTTCAGAAATCTTGAATATTTTCGAAATTACAGCGTATTTTATATTTCAACTCATTTGTGGATGTGACATCATCAAATTTCTGAATCGTAAACCATAAGAGTGAAAGACTTTTGCTTGATACCATATTGTAGACATTCATAAACTATGTTCTTCTTGAAAATTATTCTATGTTTTCTCAAAAAGTTAAGAAGTTACGATGGTTTCAAATTTTTTACAAAAATTTTCTTGAAATCTTAAAAAAGACGAAAAACAGTCTTTTCTGAATAATATTGAAGGTTTCTGAAAAGTCCAACGGTAGAGTTATAGCATAGTAGCTAAAGTTCCTTTCAAGTCATTCCATTCAAAGAAATAGGTCGCAGAATTTTACACCAACCTTTTTAAAGATTTGGAACCTATGCTGCAATTGCTATTTATACCATCTGTTTTACAGTCGTGGCCAAAAGTTTAAGACCACATTTTAGTCGATAACATTTCTCGACGCAATGAGATACAATGCTGCTGCTCCGACGTTTGAGTTGTCTTTGAGTTGTTTCAGGTCAACTTTCCATGTAGATTCCGAATTTCTATGTTGTATTTTTAAATTTTGCGCCATTTTGCTATGACGTCACAATAAAATCTATAGAAATTATCGGAAATTGTAGTGGTCCTGCCGACACTAGGTAAGGTCAAAAGGTAAGGTAAGGTAAGGTAAGGTAAGGTAAGGTAAGGTAAGGTAAGGTAAGGTAAGGTAAGGTAAGGTAAGGTAAGGTAAGGTAAGGTACTTACTTTAGAGATACTGAGCCATCTGCTAACATTGCTACACTTATTTCAGAAGGCCCTTTAGCAAAGGTTGCAAGGATCACGCTATCACGCAGCACTGGCTTGATATGCATGCAAACAGTGAAATATTGTGAAATTGAGATGCCAGCATCATAGTTATAGGTGGCAGTTGTTCCATCAGAGCCATTGAAATATGCGACGAGGAGTGGGTGCCCAAACTTGTCTGCTGTTGGATATTTCAAGACCATCGTAGGTGCAACAATTGTTGTGGCCGTCTTTGTTCCTACATCGTAATGCGAGGAGTCTAGCGGTATCAGTATAATGGGGGTTATTTCACTCTCTGTGAAGAAAACGATAATGACTAACATTAGAAAATAACAACAAAGCAGGAGAATGCGAATAGCAGGAGAAGACAGCAAAGAGAAATTATTATTACCGTATAGACGCGGATATTTTACTGATTTACAGACGCAGATACTTACGAGTTCCTCTTATGAAAACGACTAATAGGCAGAAATCATTCTCATATCGTGGTGCGCATCTTTGGAACAGCCTTGAACCTGAGGTTAAGCAAGGGCCTCTTTATATGCTTTTAAACGTCGACTATGAAGTATGACCACAAGGTATTTAGTTCTAGATTTTAGTTTTGTAATTAGCTTATTTATTTTTAGTCTTATACGAATTAAATTGTAACTTGTAAATTTTTGTCACGGACCCCCGAAAAGAAGCCTTATCTGACGGGGTTACCATGTTTAAAGAATATAAAATGAAAATGAAAATATGTGAGAGCCACGTATATAAGGGCATGTCCTTTGTACCTGAATATAAGGGCAGTGCCCTTATATACGGGTCTGTTTTGAGAAAATCACAAAAATTAGAAATGATGCATTCTTTACTCTGATTTTCATTAATTCTTGCTACTTAGTCTCATATCAACAGCTCTCCTTGTTGGGTACTTTCCTTTGGTCCTTTAACAAAATAAGTACAGGGCACTTCAAGTTTATTTGGTCTTTTGTCTTCCCTTTTCCCATTCATACAGACGATATGTCACGTGACTATCAATTCCCACTCGAAAATCAGACTTGGGGAAAATGAAGCCATTACAAAACACAGCGTCGCACTGGGATTGTGCGAGTGTCTCGTTTATTTATCACAATGAAAAATTTCTGAAAGCTTGGAAGCTGTCCAAATCATTCCAAAACTTTAGCGGATAGAAAAGCGAACGTCAAAAAGGAAGGTTGACTTCAAAGAAGCGACGAGCAACTTACAACTGATGGAGTTTGCGGCGCTGTTCACAAAATTATCGTCGCAAAGGCAAGTTTCTCACAGCTTTCTTGGACTAAAATTTTGTTTTGCTTTCAAGAACAGCTCATTCGTGTAATTATTTAATTGGTTTAGGACTGACTGATAACTGTTACATATCCTTTCCCTGCTCACTATCGCGAGGGAGAATATAAGAGAAATTTTATGCAACTTTTTGCAAATTTCCTACTATAGAAATCTATTTTTTCTCAAGATTCACCCCAAAACAAGATGGAGCTGTGTTTTCAAATCTGCTGTGACGTCATGCCATCTGTATGAATCAAGTAAGAACGGTATAAAATTTATATAAGGGCATGCTTTATATGCCAATCGATTTGGAAAAATAAAAAACGTAACTTTTTAATATTTTCAGTTATAAGGACATGCCCTTATATCCTCGTCTATACGGTATTACATCTCTTTAAAAGTTGGTAGCAATACAGTAGCTATAAGTAAAAGCTAATTCAAACCAACAAAAAACAATTAAAATATACGTATATACAGTTAAAAAGAGAGTATAGGTTTCAAATCTTTAAAAAGGTCGGTGTAAAATTCTGTGACCAATTTCTTTGAATGGAATGGCTTGAAAGAAACTTTAGCTACTTTTTAATAATTCTGCCACTGGACATTTCAGAAATCTTCAGAATTTTCAGAATTAGAGTGCTTTTCTTCTTTGTTAAGAATTCAAGAAAATTTTTGAAAAAACTTAAAACCATCATAATTTCTAAACTTTTTGAGGAAACATCGAATAATTTTCCAGAAAAACATAGTTTATGAACGTCTACAATATGGTATCAAGCAAAAGTCTTTCACTTTTCTGGTTTGAGATTTAGAAATTTGATGACGACACATCCTCAAATGAGTTGCAATATGAAATACGCTGTAATTTCGAAAATATTCAAGATTTCTGAAAAATCCAACGGTAGAGTTATATCAAAGTAGCTAAAGTTTGTTTCAAGCGATTCGATGCAAAGAAATAGGTCACTGAATTTTACACCAACCATTTTACGCCAATTTAAAGATTTGGAACCTGTGCTTAAAAAGAGTAAAATAACGTCAGCATAAAACCATACGTGTTCAAATCACATAAAACCTTTTTGATTGCCTAATTTAATTGCCTAATTTGCCTAAGTGGATCAGTTCTAACCCGGGTATCTTTTCACTCACTTGAAGAGTTAAAGACCCATTGCTAACCGTGATTCTTTGCGCACCGAATGAAAAGCAAAACAAACAGAACCTAGGCCAGAAACAACTTTCATATCATACGAAATTCGACTTTGGTGACGCAAAGGATCATGGTTAGCTATGGGTCTTTAATCGAAATGCCTGAAAAGGATAAATCTTAGCCCAGTTAAAAATGACAACATGATTTTAAATTCAAACTGGAAACGATTAAAAACGTATAAAAACAGCCAAAAACAAATAAAGTCTGTCTCAAATTAGATGCCACGTGAAAACGTCCCGCGAATAAAAACAATTGAAGTGTTTTGCATGAGTAATTTTGCGTTATCGCAAATCTCATGTGACATCTAATTCGAGATAGACGTTAGGTACATGGACTAAAAACGTCTCAGAAACTGGTTCAAGAAAACACTACCGTATCCATTGAATCGCTTTAATTGAGGATGACTTTTAACTCATTTTCATTTCAACCAGGCCTGGTGGAAAGCCATCCCTTATCTGAAGATTTACTGTGACCAGTGTGAGACGAAAATATCTAGAAAATTGTTTCAATTTTCACATCATAGCCTGCAAATCTTTAAAAAACATTGCATGGATGGTTAATGCATCTTTCATTTGATTTTATGGCTTGAAAGGAACTTCAGGTACGTTGCTATAATTCTACATGTAGCATTTCTAATATCTTGATTATTTTCAGAATTACAGCGGTTTCCTTTTTATTGAACGCACTCGTGAAAAGTTTTGAAAAAAAATTTAAATAATCGTAGATCCTAAATCAAAATATGAAAAACGGTACAATCTTCAAGAAAACCATAGTTTATGCAAGGGCGCCTACCTTGTGTGACTGTTTTCGTGACATAGTACACGGATCAATTGCTGTCTTGATAATCCGTGTATAATTTTCAAATTCTAATGTCTATCAGTGTTGACCAATCAAAAAGCGTGCTGTCTGGTTCCCTGTGGTCATCTCCTGTAACTGTTGATATCGCATTACATCAACACCTGAATCTGAAACCACAAAATTATCTTGCGTCATCTTACGTCTTCCGGTTCGGATAAAGCGACTACAATGCAGCAATTGCTGTGTGTACTATGTCACGAAAACTGAACTGCGAATAAACCCAATTCATACAAGGTAGGCGCCCTTGGTTTATGAAGGCCTAAAATATGGCAGTAAACAGAAATCTGTAGCTTTTCTAGTTTACGATTTAGCAATTTGATGACGTCACATTCTCAAAACTGGCCCAAGCAAAGAAGACGCTGTAATTCTGAAAATAATCAATATATCAGAAATGCTACATATAGGATTATAGCAAAGTACTTGAACTTCCTTTTAAGCCATTCAATCAAACAGAAGATGCAATAACCATCCGTGCAATGTTTTTTTAAAGATGCTAAATATTTGGAGGCTGTGTTAATTTCCACCTGCAAGTTTCTTAGTGCCTAGTGGCGAGTTATTTCCATATCTTTTTGGTAGACTCAATACGCAGTCGTTATGCCGATTGGGATTTTTGCCCTGTTTTACAGCTCTAGGGAAACAAGGCCCTCGCTGAAGCGACAACGACAACATCAATTCGATGAATGAGATGAGCGAAAGCTGAGGGCCTTCACAGCGTAAGGCCATCTTTTTTAGTAATTGGGCATAAAGAATCTTACTTACTTAGTTGTTGACTGGACTGCGTTGGTTGGACAATGCAAGTATCTGCTAGAAAGCTGATGTCATCAATAGCAATACTTTTGGATACGTTGATACCAGGTGTAGCCACGAACGCCACCTTGAACAAAAATATTGCGCGGTTATTACACTAGTCAGATAACACTAGCCTGATATATCTATGCCTGGATGTAGACACACCTTTGACTTACGTTTTACATTTATTCCTATATTCCTGTTACGTTTTTGCATTTTTTGGTAACTTTGTTGCTGCTCCTCATTTGGGCGATTCACGCCCACCTTACACGCTGATGGGCGCTGATGATGGATCTTGGGAAGGATCCGAAGCATTGACATTTTCATAGATTTTGTAATCTTTTTGCATGGCTCCTTGTAAAACAGTCTCTATAGACTGACGGTTAAATAAATAAAAATGAAATGAAAATGAAACGTTCGTTTAATAATAATGATATAAATATTTAGACTTATTACATGAGTCTCAGTTTTCCGCATTGAATTGAATGATATTATGGCATTAAACTGAGACTCATGACAATACAGCTTCAAAACAGAGACTAAAATGGCCTAATGCACCGCATTTAGGGCGCATCCAATCAAATCTCGAATTTCTTAATAAGGTTAGACCACGTGCCTATTCTTAGCGTTTGATTGGCTGATTAGATCAAAGTTCGACTTTTCGAAGCTAAGCGACGTTCGAAGCTACGTTCGAAGCGACATTCGACTTTTCTTTCGACCTTCGAAGGATAGAAGACATTCGATTTTTTCTTCAGATTTTAGTCTCTGTTTAGAATCAGTTTGGTCGTGAGTCCTTGTATGAGAGAAAATGAAAACATCAGATTAAAAAAAATGAACGAATACAAGGAATCACGTCGTAAGTCTAATAGATATTAATAATCTACTTGGACTGTGTCAAACTGGACTATCGCCTAATTATGGATTTGAATTAATGGATTTCTCATCTTTTAAAATGGGTTTGGAATAGAAATATCAAGTATAAAAGCTATGATTTTGTCTGTCGTCGCTCTTGCCCTCCGGTTCCTATATTCTGTTCTTGTTACGTTTAATTTAGTTGATTTATTTGGTTTAATTTTGTATCTTGCTGCCATACATATTCATACCTATGTAATGCTTTTATAGCAATTGATGATTATGATGATGATGATGATGATGATGATGATGATGATGATGATGATGATGATGATGATGGGGATGATGATGATTATTATTATTACTATTAATTTCTTTATAGTAGGCGTTTAAAAGTGACAGCTAAATTACAGCTAATTGATGCCTACTAAAACAAAACAAAAATTAAATAAAAATTATTATTAAGTGCAAAGTAAAACAAGTCTAATGAGTCTGACAATAAACGATATCTATATATACATATGATACATATTTACAGGCGAGTTTTGAATATAAATAAGACAAGATCAATTCAAGAACCCAACCTGTGCCACGAAAGTCTTGCATAATCGGCAGTTGCATTCATCGCCCTTCCACTCCTTTATACGTTTTTTAAAGATGGAAATATTCAGTGACTGTTTAATGTCATTTGAGAGTCCATGCCACAGTTTACATCCCAAGAAAGCAATACTCTCTATCCCAAACCGAACTGTTCGGGCCTTGGGCATTTGTAAAAGACTTTTGTTTCTAAGATGATAGGGAGGATTCTTCTCAATGAAAATCTCAGTCATAAAGCTTGGGGTGATATTTGATTTAGTTTTGTAAATCTCTGTCATCAGCAACTGCAGATTCCGTTTGTGGACAGACACAGAATTATCTCTCGTCAAAAGTGCGTCAAAATCAGAAACAATATCCTTGTATGCGATGCTTAGTGCCTTTTTGTGAATGTGGTTGATCTTGTTATCGAGATGTCTGTCACAGAACATCAACACTAAGGGACAGTAACTGAACTGGGATAGGATAAATGCCCGCATGATATGCTTGAGTTTGTCAGTGTCAAGTAAGTAGGAAATACGCGAAAGAGCATGAAGCTTTTGGCCTGCTTTCTTCCATAACGATTGTATGATGATGATGATGATGATGGGGATGATGATGATGATGATGATGATACTTCCTAATACTTACATTAAACAGCATGCCTTCTTCAGCTAGATAACTACCAAGATTGACAGTTGCCCTCTTCCAGTTCGCACCCTGGTCGCCACTGATTTTCAAAATCTCACTTGCAGCGTATCCCCTTTGATATAAATTGACAGACAACACGGTATCACCAACGCCATCCATGTGATACCAAAACTGCAAGCACTTCTTTGCCGGTGGGAAATACCTTGTGTTGTATATCGAGGGGGTACCAGGGCTTTTGAAATCAAAGCTGTCTGCGTAGAGGTAGTTTCCTTTAAATAGAAAATATTGCATGGTAAATTCAATTCACTGCGTCATCAGGGGAGAAACATACTGAACCTGAAAAGGCACGCTAATAACCAGACATGTTACCGGAGTCCCTCACTTCCTTGAGGTCTTTGACTTGAACGATGTTGCTTTGGTCAACAGAGACTCATAATATTACTCTGAAAAACTTGACCCTATTTAGGTTGTGGCGGCAATCAGCTTGAAAGAATCAACGAATTCCATTGTAATTCAATCTCGATCAAGTTATGGGCTGAGAACTAGTCCCCAGGCGACGCAGCCTTCGAACGATTTCTATTTTCAGGATGAGTCGTTCTAAGGCTGCGTCGCCTGGGAACTACTAGTTCTCAGGCCATAACTTCCGGAGCGCGCTAATAATTTGAAATCTAGGCCCACACAGCAAACGATCGAAGCAAGGAACCAAACCAGGAGAGGAAAGATACCAATGAAATGAAGACAAGCAAGGTAATGAAATACATTTATTCCTTTAGGCAAAGTTAGGCCGGGTATTGTGGACACGATCGACACCAATCGTGTCCACAATACCCATCGTTGAAGTCGCTGGATTCTCTGGGTTCGTTAAGCTGAATTCACATTTGATACGCTTTTGTTTGTGCGATGCGGCACGTGCGGCAAAGTTGAACTAATCTAACTCTGTCGCACTGCCGCGCTTCATTGTTATCTGGAATGCGTCAACAACGACCCATGAAGTGTGAATTCAGCCTTGAGCTCATATGATTCTGAGCGAAGAATTTCTTAATTTTGGAAGAGGCTACTACAGATTTTTACAAGCGGTTTCTTATCAAAAAATGAACGTAGCCTCATACTGACCTGGTTTCTTCTGCTGATACCGCAAGAAAAACGGATGATAGATTACCATTTTAATTGGGCCTTGGACAGGAAAGTACTTCCACTCAAAAATGAAATACAAGCGCCTATTATATTTGGATTTTAACACAGGGGCTATGATTGTCTTCAAATCTGGTGTATAGTAGCGTTTATCTTTTTCGTATGGTCCAACTTTCCAAACTATCGGGCCAAAGTGCAAACCATTTCTGAAGTAAACATGTCTGCAGTTTTTGATGTAGTTATCATCATACATTTCCGATGGAATAGCAGTGTAAATATGGGCAATAGCTTCAGCTTCGCGATGTTCTCCTGCTTTTTTTTCTCTAATGTCAAAAGGCAGTCTCGTCTCTTGTAACACCAAGGGTCGAGATAACTCTTCTAGTTTGTAGCCAACAACGGACAGAGAGTGATGCATCGACGGATATATGGAACTCGGATCAGAATGACATGACTGATCTTTGAAGTTGAATTCAGAGACACGATCTATTATCGGCACCAAAAGGCCAACATTCCTCGTGCTTTCTTTCTCGCCTGGAAAAGGAATTTAGATTGGGTCCAAGATTTGATAATAAGTTGATAATTCACTATAGTATACCGGGTATCCCAAAAAACTGAATACAAGTTTGAAGAATACTGACGCTAAAAGTTTTCGCCCAAAGGCCCAAAACTACTTTTATGTTAATCGTCTATGGCTAAATTAAATTTTGGTTTTTTTCTTACGATTATCGGCCACTTGCTTTTAGAGCTATAAATCAGCAAAGGGAACATTTCTTCTCAGGCCCAAACCAGAGCCTGCAGTAGCTTGCAATGCCAAAAGCAGAAGCATGTCAGCCCTCGAAATCGAAAGTAAATATGCCACGTGATTCTTTTTTAATAGAAACCAAGAAAAAGATGTTCTTAAAAGGCAATCATATTACATCATCAGAAATTAAGAGATTTATCTACTTTTAGTTTAACTCAGAATTGTCATTTTAAAGCTGGTTCCTATTGCGCGATAAACCGTCATCGCTTTCCTCATCGCCAATTTTTCAAATGCGATGAAAGTTTATCTTGCACTGGGTACGACATTTGACTGTAAAGCCTGATTCCCACTGGTCGTAAAAATCTGGCTTAAAAGTTCAATGTGGTTCCCCGTGCAAGATGAACTTTCATTGCATTTGAACAATTGGGGATGTGGAAAACGATGATAACTTATTGCACAGTGGGAACCAGCCTTTAAAAATGCCTGATTCATTGCAGTAAAGGTAAAAAATTCCCTGACGAACAGTGATACAATTTATCAAGAAAGTTTTTGTTTTAGTTTCTCCTAGCCTTGTTCAATAAAATCAGCAGCAAATTTTTTGCTGAGAATGTCGAGGGTTGCCATGCTTCTTGCCATTTTCAGGGTTCTAGTAATGGCAGCTCTGGTTTGGGCCTAAGAGGAAACTTTACGTTTACTGATTTATGGCTCTGCAACCAAGATACTGATAATGGTAAGAAAAATACCAAAATTTAAAATAGCCATTGAGAGTTAACATAAAAATCATTTTTTGGGTAATTGTGTTTAAACTCTTGGCGTCAGAATTTTCAAACTAGTATAGAGTTGTTTGGGACACCCGATAAAGAAAATACTAAAGTCTGTCCCAAATTAGATGTCACGTGAAGATTTGCGAAAACGCAAAATTATTCATGCAAAAGACTTCAATTGTTGTTATTCGTGGGCATTTGTCTGTCTTTCTTCCTCCACATTACCAAGATTTGTCGGTTCCTTGGGGGTGCATCTGGTTAATAGTTTTTATCTTAATATTTTTAGTTTCTTTGCTTTTATGGGGGGCGGGGGGGCTCTCTCTCGATTAGTCTACCTACTAAGAGAGCTTCTCCTTAATCAATCTATACTATATACAATCATGTAACATCTTCTCTTTTTGTTGTTTAGCTTTGTATTAGGTATTATCAATTTAAGTATTGTCTTTATTTGTATTGTAATTGCTTGCAGAATTGTATGTAGTATGATTGATGATCAAATGAAACTGAAAAACTGAAAACTGATCTAAGCGGGGCTTTAATTTAATTTTGATATTTGTTCATGCCGCAATTTTTGGATACTCTGTCAGGAGTTAGTCAACCAAAACTAACTTTCCTCGAATAGCACAAAAACAGTCACAAAGTGCTGCTCAATCTGATACAGATTTTACAAATAAATCATGCAATTATTATATATTATATGTCATTATAAAGCAATACCATGTTCCAAAAACTATCTTTTGCCTTTGTTTGTTTGTTTGTTTGTTTGTTTGTCAACTTATTTTGATTCGATTTTTACCTAGCTATACATATATAAATATATACAACTAATCTAAATCGAATAGTAATAATTATTAAATAATGATTAGAAAGCGAATCAAATTGAGCCATCCAAGTCTATTTTTAGCCAAAGCTCGGTGAAACCAATTTTAGGGAAGTTATCAATTTAAGTCAATTTCCCCCTGGAAGGGGTTTTTACGCAATCGGCATTTTCCCAAGCAAATCCTTCGATCTAAGGAAACAGCGTCTACCAAGGAGAATCTGCATATCGAATGGCGCAGCTCGCGCAGCTCTTGCTGACTGATGGTGTTTCGCAAAGTCGCTCTCCCAACACATTCCTTTCCTAAGTAAAATGTTTCGTGAGCAAGAAACTAAGTTTTAAACAATAGAAATGCTTTCTTGTAATTTTTATTTACCGCAAAAGATTTCGAGCCACAAAAACTTTGGAACATTAACATTTTTGGACGTTGTTTGAAAGATATGAAAAATATTAAGGTTCGCGAAGTTTTGCAGTTGAAGTAAAGGCCGTTTGCAATATGCTTGATCACTTGGCTCTCCGAAACAGAATTGCTACCTTAAATAAGGTCAAAATATCCACTGGGTAGTTAAAGTCTGTCTCAAATTAGATTTCACGTGAGATTTGCGATTACGCAAAATTACTCAAGCAAACACTTCAGTTGTTGTTATTCGTGGACATTTCCACGTGACATCTAATTTGAGACAGACTTTAGTCCTGTTTGACAGTTACAGTAGGTCTGACAGGCCCTTTCTCCACTTCTTGGCAATAGACAATAACGCTCAAGTTGGCGGCCGCGCAAAGCACAAAAGTTCCCTGACGACCACCTAACGACATGAAAATTTTGGTCTGCCATTTCGACTAGCTAGCTGTGGTAATCAATGTAAAAAATTGAAAAATTTGTAATGCGAACGAGAATCTTTAATTAAAACTTCAATTCGAATCAAAACTTTACTTTTTCTGCTTTGGACAGGTTTCCTTTCGAACCATGTTGCATTCGAATTCAAGGTCGATTCGAATTCAAGCTAGCTAGTCGAAATGGCAGACCAAAATTTTGACGTCGTTAGGTGGTCGTGAGGGAGCTTTTTACTAGCATGCTTTTCAGCAAAATACAACAGAGTCTTTGGAGCCGCCATCTTTAGCGTTATTATCTATTTGTAATACAAGAAAAAAGGAACAAAAAAAGTACATACTTGGCAAGGAAGAGAATGACATGTCAAAACAAGGTCCACTATTTCCTTCATTATTACAGTCATTTCCCAGTTTCCAATCACCATAATTTTCAAAGTTACTTTCAACACTAAAGCTGATATCGGCTGTAACAGAAAAACAAATAATTAAGCGATAAGATATAGATAAATAACGAGTGAACACATATGGATAAATAGATTCGAGAAGGCAGATATTTAGATACATCCTTCTTCTTCTTCTTCTTCTTTCAATATACAGGGTGTTTCAGAAAAACGCAACCCAACTATAATTGAAAATTTTAAAAAAATAATAAGATTTGAATAGATGTACTGTATACCATCTGAAAGCACAATATATCTTCTTTCCAATGGTACTGGCCTGTATGCAGTTTTAATGGCATTATTTATCAGTTAATTGATATTTTAGTAAATATGGTCGATTTTAAATGCAGCATGCTGTAAGAGCAAAATCAACACCTTTTTAGCATAAAAAGTTACAAAACAGATTTTATGAAACATTTCAGGCCTAGACGCACTTGAGGTGATGCCTTAGCAAGAAAACATGCAAATTTACTAAGCTCTCACAAAGATGGGTTTTCGCCCATGCAAATGTCCTACCATTTTCCTGCATCTAAAATAGACCATACTTATTAAAACGTCAGTTAAGTGATAAATAATTCCATTGATGTATCCAAACTGCATAGCATTGGAAAGAAGAAAGATTGTGCTTTCAGATGGCATACATTACATATAAATCAAATGTTGTTATTTCTTGAAAATTTTCAAGTATAGTTGGGTTGCGTTTTTTCCGACACACCCTGTATACTCATGTTCTTCTGTTCATAACCCCTTTTCGCTTCCACAAAGAGTAAATTACCTTCCTAGGTTTCCGGGCAAGTCTTGCGGTTTGCTTTGTTTGCGTCCAGGAGTTGATTATTCAGCGGAAGAAATCGCTTTGTTTGAACTCGCTAATCGCTTTGTACTGGCTTGTAGATCACAGACAACCCGTGCTATTGCTACAAAATCTGCCAGTCCAGTTGCTCGTGATAAAATTGAAGAGATGTCAAGGGTCTTACCGGTTGAATGGGATGATACGCAATAACGCCATTGACCAGAATATACACTGGTTAAAGAACACCATGGCACAATGTCGTCCACAGAAGTACACTTCGTATACGATATACTCCTATATGTGAACGGAAACTTGCAGCATGCGTTTGAATCCATTTCATCTTTACAGGCAACTGAAATAAAGGAGAACAAGTAAATACAGGTAACTAAAATAAGGCAAAACAAGTAAATACATCAGACCGATTTAGGGGCGAACAAGTAAATACAGGCAACTGAAATAAAGGGGGACAAATAAATACATCAGACTGGAATAAGGGGAACAAGTAAATACAGGCAACTGAAATAATAGCTGCATTGGTCGCACTTTATTGAAAGATTTGTATACCTGTTTCATGAACTGCAGGTGGGTTACCACTTGAAGATCCTTTTGCTGAAAAAGAAAGAGAAAAAATTAGAATATTTCACTCACAAGAAAGTTTATGGTTTTTCAAACCATCTTTCCATCGAGGAGCATATCACTCCCTCGAAATCTCGTTAAGCTTTCTACGTAAATATCAATATTCACAACATTGAACTTTAGGGGGATGGGGTTTCTGCATCGAATAATCGAATCGAAGGAAGGTAGAGTTTGAGCCTTATGAAAGNGCATTGGTCGCACTTTATTGAAAGATTTGTATACCTGTTTCATGAACTGCAGGTGGGTTACCACTTGAAGATCCTTTTGCTGAAAAAGAAAGAGAAAAAATTAGAATATTTCACTCACAAGAAAGTTTATGGTTTTTCAAACCATCTTTCCATCGAGGAGCATATCACTCCCTCGAAATCTCGTTAAGCTTTCTACGTAAATATCAATATTCACAACATTGAACTTTAGGGGGATGGGGTTTCTGCATCGAATAATCGAATCGAAGGAAGGTAGAGTTTGAGCCTTATGAAAGTTTTTAGGATTGAAATATTCAAATTTTAGTATCTGTTACCAATTATTTTTTTCTACGACGAGTAGAAGTTAAAATACAAACAAACAACTCAATAGACAATAACGCTAAAGATGGCGGCCGCGCAAAGCATGTTAGTAAAAAGCTTCTTGACGACAACCTAACGACATAAAAATCTTGGTCTGCCATTTCGACTAACTAGCTGTGGTAAAGTTCGGAACAAGTAATCAATGTAAACAAATAGGAAAATTTTGTAATTCGAAGTCGAATCTTTAATTAAAACTTCAATTCGAATCAAAACTTTACTTTTTCTGCTTTGATAAGGTCTCCTTTCGAACCATGTTGCATTCGAATTCAAGGTCGATTCGAATTCAAGCTAGCTAGTCGAAACGGCAGACCAAAATATTTATGTCGTTAGGTGGTCGTCAGGGAGCTTTTTACCAGCATGCTTTGCAGTGAAGCACTATGGAGTCTTTGGCGCCGCCAGCTTTAGCGTTATTGTCTATTCTATCTACTGTTGAGTGAGATATTCTATCTGCTAACCAGGCAATCTCGTCCCCAGAGTGAGTTCGTTGCTCTACCTCTACTCTGGGATACAAGTGGCCGTTCTGCAATCTGATTGGTTATTCGAAAACAATAGAAGAATTCTAATTATTACTCAAAACTTACTAATTATTCAAATAATAGCAACATAATTTAGTCACTAGGCAACGATCATTGCAATGAGACTGTTTTGTTTTAAATCCAGGCTATATAATTAGTGTTACCGGGCCAACCATAAATCCATAATGGCTGCTAATCTGTCCATTTTTTTGACAGATTTGTGCAAAGTGTACCAGGGTGTTCACTCGGCTTCGTGATCAACGTATGANGGCGTTCTGCAATCTGATTGGTTATTCGAAAACAATAGAAGAATTCTAATTATTACTCAAAACTTACTAATTATTCAAATAATAGCAACATAATTTAGTCACTAGGCAACGATCATTGCAATGAGACTGTTTTGTTTTAAATCCAGGCTATATAATTAGTGTTACCGGGCCAACCATAAATCCATAATGGCTGCTAATCTGTCCATTTTTTTGACAGATTTGTGCAAAGTGTACCAGGGTGTTCACTCGGCTTCGTGATCAACGTATGACGTAAGAACACCCTGGGAACGAGGTTGCTAACCAGGTATTTCAGCAAGGATTGAAATGTGAGTATTTTACTAAGTATTTTATTCAGACCCGCGATAAAATTCAGACCCGCGTGAAAAGAAAATGACTTACGACCTGATTGTTGTTCAAAAATAAGATCACCAAAAAAAATCACCATATCCTTAAGGTCGATCTCCACTGCAGCAGTTTGATCGGCGACAAGCGCGCTTGTCTAGTGCACATGCTCTCTAACAACAGAAGATGTGCTCTAGACAAGCATGCTGGTCACCGACCAAACTACTGCAGTGGAGGTCGGCCTTTGCGATATTCAGCCTTGCATATTAAAAAAAGCCCTTTCAAGACATCGTCGCCACTCTAAAACTTCTCGCTGGGGGACTCTAGCCCCCCTTCCAGGCCGCCACTGATCCCAAAACGGTATGAAAATAAAAGGATCTGAACTTCAGGTCTACCGTAAAGATAAACCAGTGGATCAAGCATGGAGAAATGGTAAATAAAAAGAGAAATTATTCGTCGTTGATTTAACACTTACTAGAAAAACATTCCAAATTGCCAATTGTGATATCGAAATATTCAGATGGGCCTCCAGTGTCTCCTCCTCTCAATGACGTCAAAGGAAGTTCTCCCTTGCTTTTGTACACACCGTTGTCCGACAACAAGACACTATCAATATTAGAATCGCAATTACATTGATCAGCTGAGCCATGGCAGCTCTTATCGACTCCACACTTACAACCTGTGCTACCAGAAGGTGCTCCTGCCCAGCGATTTATCGTAACATAATTGCGATCAGTGAACCATGTAAAGCCTTGAATCCTGGCACCTTTGCACGTAAAATCAACAGCTTGTTGGCATCTATCAGCTGATTGTGCGATTGCAATGATGCTGTTCAACTTTACTCCGTAATTGATATGTTTCACATACGAACCACGGTTCTCATAACCAGACACATGAATCGGAGTACCACTGTCTGCATGATATACAGAAGTCTTTATGTCACTGCCTTGCACTGAGCAATGGGCTCTAACTTTCAGGTTATTTGGTGTTATGTAGTAGTCACCGGCTGCCATTCCATTTGCCTTAAGCACATCTTCACATGTCCTGCCAGGCAAGGCTTAAACAAAAAGTAAGAGGATTACTGTCAACATTCGTTGATCGATCAGTCGATTGACTGCTTGATTGATAGATTATTTGAATTTAAAATTATCAGATGGTTAACATGGTCAGTTATTGACTATCCTCATCGTTTATCATTAGTTAATTTTGTGACTTCGTTGGATTAAACTTAAGAGATGGTTAACATGGTCAGTTATTGACTATCCTCATCGTTTAGCATTGGTTAATTAAGTGACTTCGTTGGATTAAACTCAAGAGATGGTTAACATGGTCAGTTATTGACTATTCTCATCGTTTAGCATTGGTTAATTAAGTGACTTCGTTGGATTAAACCCAAGAGATGGTTAACATGGTCAGTTATTGACTATTCTCATCGTTTAGCATTGGTTAATTAAGTGACTTCGTTGGATAAAACTTAAGAGATGGTTAACATGGTCAGTTATTGACTATTCTCATCATTTAGCATTGGTTAATTAAGTGACTTCGTTGGATAAAACTTAAGAGATGGTTAACATGGTCAGTTATTGACTATTCTCATCGTTTAGCATTGGTTAATTCAGTGACTTCGTTGGATAAAACTCAAGAGATGGTTAACATGGTCAGTTATTGACTATTCTCATCCTTTAGCATTGGTTAATTCAGTGACTTCGTTGGATAAAACTTAAGAGATGGTTAACATGGTCAGTTAGTTTATAACTCCTGGACCTGGGCAAGTTTGACTCATCAGGCCTAAATAAAAGGCATATTTTTAGATTCCTCTGCTTGTAATTATATACTTATATCAGTACAAAGGAAAAAAAAGTGCCAGTATATTGTTGAACATATTCTCCAACTCAAAACAGCTTTCAACGATCTGCGAAAGGGCTTATCAAGTTGTCCAGAGTGATTGCCCTTTTCTCGCAGCTTCTTTTAGGCCGCTTTTCTGATTCTCGAAGCGGAAACTGACCGGTTTCAAACGTGGCCTCGTTTTCGTTTTACATTATTTCCCTTTGTTGCAACTGATGCTATTGTTACAAAATCTGCCCTTGTTCCATTGAGCTAATAAAGCAGAATTTGGATAGAAAATCATGGTTACTCTGCATAATTATTGGTCGTACTTTAGAGCGATGATGAGCAGGATCAGTTGGGAGATTGGCCCTTTTCACATTAGAAGACCAAGCATATCATCTGCACAAACAAGTCGGCTTAGATGAACAAGTAGCCTGGTGTGAAAAAGGGACGGACAACATTTTTGATGAACAAGTCATGTGACTTGTCCGTCCATTTGTTCGTCTATCCAGACGATTCTGAGAAGACAATGTGTTTGTCTGCACGGAGAAGTCTGCAAAATTCCGACATAAATTCACACTAGACGAACAACTGTCAGATGAATGCTTAGTTCAGACGATTTGTCCATCTATTAGTGCGACATGTGCTACTGAGTGGGCAATCTACAATGTAAGTTAAAACTCTACATACCAGTTGGAAGAGTTTCATAAACTTCCACTTCACATAGTGTCAATGGAGCATTTCCTCTCAACTGGATTTTGACGACACGACCAACTACGGGGGGGTGGCAACTCAGTAGTATATTAGCACCGCTGCCAACTACACCACTATGATGCCTGCACCTGAGGGTAGAGTGATATAAAAAAATTACAAGTTTCCATTGTAATACGATGGGTGGCTTAAGAGTTCGGAACCTGAGCGTGGTGTGGGAAGGAGATGAGGTATGCAACTGAAAATCAATTTACATATACAATTCAACTCTCTCTCGTGTATAGCAGTTGCATTTTCATGATAAATTATTCCTGTTCCCTTGGGACGTTTGAAGTGAGTGAGACAAGTTGGGGTGTTTGATGCGATGGAATCCAGGTATTTTCTTGCCTCAAACATCTTGGGTTCACTGGCATCGAGCACCTAATACTCAATCACTTCAAACGTGTCAAGGGAGTCAAGGGAACAGAAACGATTTGGCATATCTAATGACAATACAACTGTTATACACTAGAATGTTGATATACAGATCTATTTATTATATTATATATCACAAAAGGCTGTATATGTCTTTACTGGTAACAACAAAGAATGTAGTCTGTCTTTATTGTCTCACTCTTGCTATTATATTGTAAAAATACTGAGTTTCAGTCGTATATCTCATCTCCTTCCCACTCAGGATCAGAACGTTTCAGCCACCCCTCGTAGTGTGAGGTATTTCAAAGTAATTGTTAAGTATAAAGTCCATTACACAAGGGTCAAAATTTGTTGGTAACATGTATGCCGATATTGTTCCCCACAAATGTTGAATCGTGTTCTGTGTACGTGCTCACATGCTGTCCAAAAATGTCGGCAACACGTTGACCGAGAATTAACATCTTCATTGTCTGCGATCTTGAACGGAATCTAGCCAATCAAGAGCGGTATTGAACGGGATTTAGCCAATCAAGAGGGTCTTTCAAATCATGTGATCTCGTGAGATATCATGATGAATATGTGGTGAAAAATGTTGAACAATTTTGTATCCTCATGTGTATTGAAATTTATCAACACATGTGTAATAATATAAAATAATAAATAATTTGATTACAGTTGGCGTACAGCTCTGATAGCCATATAGAGCTAATTAATGCCAACTATCTGAAATATCATAGGTTTAATAAATACATGTTACAATGCAAGAAAAATATTACCAAGTAAGAATAGATTAAATCGCGAATTAAATAATACCTAAGCCAGAAATAAATATCTTACACAATCTACAGTCACATCCTAGCTTGTAGGTTCTTAATTTTTCTTAAAAGCTGTCAATGATTGTGACTCTCTAATACTGTGAGGTAATGTTTGCCATAGCTTTTGACCCAAATATCTCACAGTTTCAATGCCATAGAAGTTGTCCTGGCATTTGGTATGCTAAGAGTGTTCTTATTTCGCAAGTCATATCGTACATCTCTTGCATCAAAAATCTCACTCATGAAACTAGGATTTAGGTTATTATAATTGGGGAAAATTTTTGCCCATAAATGTTGGCCACACAAGTTTACTCATGTGCAGCCTTTAAAGTTACATTTGCAATCCCATAGTTTTAATAAACATGGAAACGAATCATGGTATAGGGTGTATTTTTAAAAAAGGCCATTTTAAATCCCCACAGGGGAATGTCTCAAATCTAAATAGTACCGAAATAGAGCATAACTATGATTAGAGTATTTTAGAATGACTATAAAATGTGTTACTGAATAATAAGGTGCAATGTGCTCATACTTACAGATGATTGTCAACTGTTACATCAAAATTTGATAATCTCTCTGACACAGCATCTCCTCTGTTCGTGATCTTTAAACTGTGTACGAGGTACGCTTGTCCAAGATCTACGCTCCACCATGGTTTATCCTCCGCGTTTGTATGTGTACATGAGCCTCCATCGAAGTTTACGTTGTTGTTGCCATCGACAGCTCTGTCCGATGCACCACCATCTGCAGTTGATGACTGATGAGTTCCTTTTCCTCTTGCAATGTTTGTGCTCGAGGCTTTGATGTAAAATTAACAGAAATTAGAACAAATAGTTGAAAATACAGGATGACTCAAAGCATGTACCGGGTGGACCAAAATGAACTTCACGTGTTTGAAAATTCGTTGAGCCGAGAATACTTGAGGTATTTGAATGAATCAAAGTTTCGTTGATACTCGAAAGGCTGAAGTATTTTGTGTGTTTTTTTTCTCTATTTTGCAGAGCATTGTAAATATATATAAAATTCGATTTATGAGACCCCGCTTACACTGTACCAGTACAACTTTGGATCCGTAATAAAAGTGTAACAGATCAACCTCCCGTATACACTGTTCCTGCTTATCTGTAACACCATAGTCGTAACATTTTTATTCCTTCTATCTATACAGGGTGAGTCAATAAAAACAATCCCCGTTTGCAAGGCCACTGTTCCCTGGATATCAAGACGATAAGATTTGCAAATATATTATTTAATGGTGGACATGTTCAAATCGATTTTAAAATTTACCTGACTGAAATCGGCCAATCCCTTCTGAAATTATGAAGGGATTTTCTCGAGAATGCCCTTTTAAGAAACCTTCAAAACAGACCAAAAATCATGACCAAAATTTCCTAATATTTCTGCCTTACAACAATGGCCACTACATGCTTTAGCAGGTGTTATCCCTTTGGGAGGATGAAAGTGTCATTCCTGGGAGCATAACAACATTATTCCGGACGATTTCATTCTCCCAAGACGATAACACGTGCTAAAACATGTTGAAGTCATTGCTGTAAGGCAGAAATATTAGGAAAATTTGTTCGTGATTTTAGGCCTGTTTTGAAGGTTTCCTAAAGGGGCTTTCTCAAGAAAATCCCTTCATAATTCCAGAAGGGAGTGGCCGATTTCAGTCAGGTAAATTTTAAAATCGATTTGAACATGTCCACTATTAAATAATATATTTGCCAATATTATTGCCTTGATATCCAGGGAGCAGTGGCCTTTCAGATGTGGATTGTTTTTCATCCGGTAGAATAATTTTGTTTTGAAGCAGTGTAAACGCTCTTGAACCGTTTTTCTCCAACATTGGGGGCGACCGCACCCTCTCGCCCCTCCTTAGTGTCCCCCACTGCTCAATAATTATATTGGTTAAAGTTCCAAAACAACTAGTCTATGTAACAGATCAAAACTGTACCGGTACAGTGTACACGTGGTCTGAAACTTCCTTTAGTTCGAAATGCATGAAAGGGGATAAGTAATCTCCTCACTCAGAGCACCATGCAAATACGGCTGGTATAAAATGCAGATCATATTTTTGCAGGTCACCATTAGGGCCAAGGGCTCATAGGCTGAACAAAGGACTTCTTTTGTGTCAGGATATTAGAGCCGCCATCATACTAAAGGGTGGAAATGTATTTGTCGGCACAGGACTAAGGGTTGTTAAAGGAGTGTTATACTTTTCCCAAAGGTCGTATAATTGCAACGACTGTTGCTTCAGGATTAATAAACTGGTTAGGAAAAATTATTATAATCTGTTCAAAATGCAGTATTATCAATAGGGATTAAGAATCAAGATTAAAGGCTCCTTTAAAAGCGCACTGAGACATCTTGGCGGTTCCTTTGTGCCGTACAATTCATTGCACTTTGACACGTTAGTGCAATGGCGGCTCTTGAATCTTGCACAAGAAAGAATTTCTTTGTTCAGCCTATGAGTTCTTGGCCCTACAAGTGACCTGGCCGCGGTGACCTGCAAAAATATGCCTGCATTTTACACTAGCTGATACTACATTTCATTTCAGTGTGCTAAATCTTCTCGTTTTTTTTGCATCCGAATCTCTTAAAGGCAATGTGTCCATATATAAGGCCAGCGTATACCCAACCTGTCAATATCCATCAAATTCTCGGCAAATGATTGGTTGATATTCAAACTGATCACATGAATAGAGAAAATTGATCTAATGCGTGATTGAAAATAGATTTTAGTTGATCACATGCCTTGCTCTGGGAGGCCTACTTGTATCGACACAGTACCTTTAACCATATTTCATTTCCCTCAAGGCTTAAAAAGTGATTTTTACAAAAGTATCAGGTCATATATGTTATTGCTTTTATAAAGATTTGATTCTTAACTCTTGAGGGGAATGAAATGTGTTTGAATGAGGAGATTTTATATAATTTTGATCGAGGGTTTTAGGCCTCTTTTCACTCATTTCGAAGTTACTGATTTTTTGTAATTAAAATTTACCAACAGGCTGTCCCAAAAAATTGTGCCCCATTTGTGTGGCTACTGTGAAGGAGCTGTAAGTTCTATTGTCTCGATTTTGATACAGTTGCATAGGATTGGCTTCAACTTCGAATTTGAGACCTTATTTGAGACAATCTGAAAATTAGTTAACAGAGATGGTTAACATAGTCAGTTATTGACTATTCTCATCGTTTAGCATTGGTTAATTAAGTGACTTCGTTGGATTAAACTCAAGAGATGGTTAACATGGTCAGTTATTGACTATTCTCATCGTTTAGCATTGGTTAATTCAGTGACTTCGTTGGATTAAACTCAAGAGATGGTTAACATGGTCAGTTATTGACTATTCTCATCGTTTAGCATTGGTTAATTAAGTGACTTCGTTGGATTAAACTTAAGAGATGGTTAACATGGTCAGTTATTGACTATTCTCGTCGTTTAGCATTGGTTGATTAAGTGACTTCGTTGGATTAAACTTAAGAGATGGTTAACATGGTCAGTTATTGACTATCCTCATCGTTTAGCATTGGTTAATTCAGTGACTTCGTTGGATTAAACTTAAGAGATGGCTAACCTGGTCAGTTATTGACTATTCTCGTCGTTTAGCATTGGTTGATTAAGTGACTTCGTTGGATTAAACTTAAGAGATGGTTAACATGGTCAGTTATTGACTATTCTCATCGTTTAGCATTGGTTAATT
>REGM01000070.1:523735-540621 GCA_004194415.1 Aurelia aurita
TTCTTGAGCAGATAGAAATTTATTGCATTAAATATCGAAAATGAAAACACTGTAAATATTGGGGAAAATTGTAAACATTGTAAAAATCTGTATATATATATATTTTTAACTAACTATTATGTATTGTCTTTTTTTCTTTTTAAGCAATTTTACTTTGTTAGATAGTAGGCTTGAATTAGCTCTTATTTTATAGCTATTTATATTGTATGCCTACTTTAAATAAATTGATAATAATATTAATATTAATAATAATAATAATAATAATAATAATAATAATAATAATAATAATAATAATAATAATAATAATAATAATAATAATAATAATAATAATAATACATGCGCCATCGATATTCCAGCCCGGGCTGAAAAATATTTGCCTTTACATGAGCGCATGTCTTGCAAAACAAGAGGGATAAACACGTTAATTAAGGGATTAACGTTTCATCTCCGCTAGCGGAAGGCGGGGGCGAAATTTTTTCCATGTAATGGCAAATTAATATTTACTAGCATTTGACCTTATTTCACCAAGGGTAAACGGGCTGAAAACTCCCATGTAAACAGGCCCTAGTGCCACATCAATTTCATCAAAATCCTGCATTCAGAGAGTTTCTTAGAAATCTGTTCATCTTGAGGCTTTTTTGCCCACCGTTACATACGACGACGGATTCGATCGTGTACAAGAGCATGGTGACGTATCGGATCCGTTTCATTCTACTTCCAGAGCGCTTTCACTTCAAAACGCAAAAAAGTAGGAAGCATTATACACAGAAGTATAATGCAATCAACTTGTATAAAACCAATCCGATATGAAATGAAAAACGGTATCGTGTAAACGGGGCCTTCCATTAGGCGATAAATGTCGTGGGTTTCCTTGCTTTTCCATTAGGCAACAAATGCTGCGCGACGCGACAAACATCGCATGGAAAATGTCGAGAAAAGTTTCTCGTGAAAAAGTAGGTTGATCTCAAGAACACTTCAACAAAAAAAATTTCCAAGCGAAAATACGTTTTTCCCGAGGAAATTTATATTCGATATTTTTCGCGTTGTGCGGCGTTTGCCGCCCAGCGGAAGCCACCCTAATGTCCTGTTTAGAATCTGTTTGGTCGTCAGCCCTATATATGAGTAAATATTTGGGGAAGATATGCATGATCAAAGTGAGCGAATACAAGGGCTCATGTCGTAATTCTAGGTCCTAGCCACCAGTGAAAATCAGCTAGGTTGAAAGGGTCACCCTCCTTAATACATTGAAATATGAATATGAGTGTCATTAGTATCACCAGTGTCTAGCGTAGGTGGCTTGGCGAAAACGCGAGTAAAAAACTTAAAACGTTTCAAAGCCTGTAGTTTGCTACCTATTCATCAGATTTCTTAAAACTGGTTACCATTGTGTAGGTAACATGTCAATTTAGATAACAAAATTTAGTTGGTTTAAATCGGTTGTATTGTTCCCTAGTTATGAGCGATCATATAAAATAGTTCAATCTCAGCATCCTTCAAAACAGGCCTAAAATCCTTGATCAAATTTGCTAACAATTCAGCATGAAGATACTGAAAACTATCTGAAAAACAGCTACAAGAAATCGCAAGTGAAAAGAAAAGTAGAGCTGGCTCTCTTTCTACACAAGTGATTGCCTAGGCAATAAGATAGAACCAGTAAGTTTCATTTTCATCGCTGTGGAGCTTAAATGCTGAACGATTTTGAGAGAAAACACTGTACTAAAATCATTTGTAAATCGAGCAAAATATTTTCGGTTCTCGTTTCTTCTTCGCAGCGTCCTCGTCACGATTTACGCCCCCGCAGAAGTTATAATGTTTTATTGAGCGCTGATGGACCACAGAATAGACTTGGAGCAAGTCTAAATATGACCGATTTCAACCAATTAAATTTTGATATCTACGTTGGCATATTACCCACACAATGCTGATCAGTTTTATGGAACCTGATGAGTAGCTAACAAACTACAACCTTGCAAACGCTTTAACATTTTTTTACTCATCCGGGACACGTTTCCTAAAGCTCTTGATAAAATAAGAGAAACTCACCTATGGTACATTCAACTGGACCAACAGTAAACTCCTGATACTTGTCAGCACCATTGATTCCACTCACATCAATTTTACTCAAAGGCAAATAGTCCTTATTCGAAAACGTCTTTGTGTCTTTGGACTCAGCGACACTGCCTGCTAAACTCACGCCATCGCAGTTACACTTTGATGCCACAGGCGTACATGAAATCCCATTTACGTTACAGTCGCAGTCTCGGTTCCATACGCTGTTGTTCTTACCATAAATTGATGTTTTACCAGTAACTGGAGCATTCTTGCAAGTAAATGTAACAATCTGCTTACAAGACGTTGCTTTGTTAATCAAATGCTCCATTGGGTTCTTTGGTTGGTTGTAGTTTAATGTAGCCTCGAATGGAATAGTAGACCAGGGACCTGAAATCTTGGTTGTTGGCAAACTGTGATCAAAATAAAACTTGATGCCATCTGATTGCGATAAACATTGTACCTGGATTGAGCCATATGGTGTGTAAATGTCATAGAACCCTTCGCTTGCTCCATATTCTTGCAAAGCATGCAGACAATCAGATGGTCCTACAAGAAATACAACAAGCTAGTCAGAGACAGCTAGACTGATTACTTGAGTCTCTTGTTTCCTTACGGTAAACTTTGCTAAACCACGCACTATATGAGACATAGAATGTTCTAACTTATAATTGCTATTTCTTTTGCGTTCCTCATTCGCCACTATTTTGTATAGAATTGTTTTTTACTTTTCCACCTCCCTTACTGCATACACAATGTACGCTGATCCATGTGTCATGGCATTTATAGACTTATTACAGGTTGTTTTTGTTGTCATCTTATTTTCATTCAAATAAATAAATCTAGCTTCTAATTACAATATAAGAAGAAACTAATCAAATCCGAACTAAAGTAATCAAGTAATGAGTCTAAAGCCCATTACATGAGTCTAAAGCCCGAAAATGCAAGCACATTCGGAAATAATTCACTTGTATTCAAAGGAGCTCTACTTTGGAACACTTTACCTGATACTATAAAANAAAATTGCACATGCAAGATCTGCAGTCAAAAAAAATAGTTGATAATGAGGATCAGAAATGAACTTTTTTTAATTTTTTCTTTGTATGTAAATCTTTGTTTGAATTAGTTTTATTACTATATATTGTACCAACTGTTAATAATTTGATAATAACAATAATAATAATAATAACGCACGGGTCAACATTTGTTTGCAACATGTATGCCGACATTGTTCCCCACAACTGTTGAATCGTGTCGTGTGTATGTGTCTGTATACTGTGAGTGTTCCCAAAATGTTGCCAACAGGCTGAACGAGAATGAACATGCTCATTTTTGGCAACATTGTCCGTGATGTTGAACGGAATTTAGCCAATGAAGAACAGTATTTTCAGTCCCTTGTGATCCCTTGAGATATCATCATGAATAAATGTCGCAAAATGTTGATGCTTTAAAATAAGATGCTTTAAACTAGTTTATTTTGTTACCTATTTATCTTTTATTTATTATTGTAATTAGAAAAGGATTTTACTTTATACGACTTAATTTCTGTAAGATTTTATGCACAGCCTCCTGAAAAGCAGTCTTTCTTGATTGATGGGGTAACCGTGGTTAAAGAATTTAAAATGAAATGAAATGACTGAGTTTGTATTCTCGTGTATATCAAACATGATCAACGAATGTGGGGAAGATGTGTTGCCTACAAATCTTGCCGACAAATGTTGGCCACAAAAATTGACTCGTGTGTAATGGCCTTAATAGATAACCTGTGAATTTTCATTTTTTTTATTTTAATTTTAAATTGTTTACAAAGGATTACCATTCAGTGTCAACACTGGTTTACAATTGCTGGCCCTGCAAAAACTTTATACGCTATAAATAAAGTAGGATTAAAAATGAGCGACAAAAGCAATTAGAAATCAAGTTTTCGCAAATCATCTAGCCAATTTTTTAGTTTGAGGTGCTCCCATGGGGGATATTACTTGTGCGTGGGTGGACGTAGGTAGACTTTCTCCAAGTCTTGTTCGTGGCTTATCAGCGCACAAGACAGTTTGGCCACCTAAGTGGTTATTTTTCTAGACTGTCAGATTACCACACTCGCGTTTTTCGTAACTCTGGGACTGACCTGCTAACACCCTGAATGAGAACACCAAATGCACACAAATCTTTCGCTTGTCACGGAACCATAGTTTGGAATGATCTTGACTTAGAAGCAAAATTGGCATCCTCTATTCATTGCTTCAAATCGAGACTGAAAACGTACGAGGCTCTCTAACATTGACAATTTCGTTTTTCTTTCAGTTTCTTTTCTTTAGTTAGCATTAATAGATTGTAATTACATATTTAATCAAGTTTATAGTGTATATTTTCATAGGGCCAACTGTAAATCAGGTTTTTAACACTGAATTGTAACGCTGTTTAAAAATGTTTAAAAATGAGAAAAAAAAGGAAAAACCACTGCGGGGGCGGAAGCCGCGGGGGTGAGGACGCTGCTAGTGAAAACTTTCGTTTTCTGTCGTCTTTCCCTGGCAGCATCCTCCCCGCTGTTCCCGACACGGCAGGAGTCATAATAGCCTTTGCGCACTGATGAGCGACGAAATCGACTTGGACCGGGATCTGCCGTTCAGTTTTCAGAAAGCTACCGCTCCTTATTGCTAAAATGTGTCTTTGTACTCAGTTCTATGAGGGAGAATTTAGTAGAAAAAGTATCAATTTTTACAGATTTTATCGAAATCAGCCAAAAGTGGAACGACCTTCAAGGAAAATATTCCAGACTTATAACCTAACATAAAATCATTTTGTACCTTCTATTCGCACACCTAGTACTGCGTGAACTACTCTCTTTAATTTTCACGCATTTTCTCTGCGCAAAAATTAAAACGATTAAGCTGTAAGAATTTTTAGACATCCATACCGATATTCCACTGAAGAAAATTTCTGCGACATGTGAAATATTTCTTTTACAATCAATCGCGTGATAACGAGATTACTAATTTGCTTGGTTCTTCACATTGCCATAGCTCGCTTTCTCGAGAAATATTTTACATTTCGCAGAGCATAGGTAGACTTACGACGTGATTCCTTGTATTCGTTCAATATTTTCAATCTGATTTTTATTTAATCATCCAATTCAATGAGCGATACTGAGACTTATGTAATGAGTATCGAGCATAGGCGTCAAATCTCAAAAGATGCTAGTGTAAATGGCTATTACATCTTTCTTTAGATTGAATGGCTTGAAAGGAACTTTAGCAACTTTGCTATTGTTCTACCGCGTGCTTTTTTATATCTTGAATATTTTCAGAATCATAGCGCCTTTTATGTTTCAACTAATTTTGAGGTTGTGACGTCATCACATAGCTGAATCGTAAACCAGAAAAGCGACAGATTTCTACTTATCGCACGGGCTTTAGGAAACTCTGAATTGAAAATTAGATTTTCGGATGATACATCTTGTATTGTTCTTCTTTTGTATTTTGTTCGTGATACATCGAGCGTGAAGCGCGTGGCAGAGTGGCGTGACCTAGAGCCATCATGCCACTCAAGTGTGACAAAACGAACGGGAGATGGAGAGAAAGATTTCTTTTTCGGAGTTTCCGTTTGAGTGGCATAATGGCTCTAGGTCACGTCACTCTGCCATGCGCTTCACTCTCGATGTATCACGAACGAAATATGAAAGAAGAAAAATACTCGATGTATCCTCCGAAAATCTAATTTTTAATTCAGAGTTTCCTAAAGCCCGTGCTTATCGTCTTACTGTAGACTTTTATAGATTATGGTTTTCTTGAAAATCCTACCAAATTTTTTCTATTAATTTGGAAGGTACGATGATCATAATTTTTTCAATGCTATGCTTGAATTCTTTATGATAAAAGAAAACACCGCGATTTTTCTGAAAATATTCGAGATATCAAAATCTACACATTAAAATTATAGCAAGTAGCTAAATCCTTGTGAAGCCATTCAATCTACAGAAAGACGAAATACTCCCGAGTCCGGAATAGACAGATTGGGTGGATAATTTCCCGAATCCTAATAAACAATCCTGTCTGGAATAAAAGGGGTGAGTGGAAAATTCGATCAGCAGTTCTGGGATGAAACCAACAAGTTGATTTGACTGTAAAAACAAGCTAAAAATCATAGAAACTACTAGAAATGAAAAATACAGTTCGAGTCACATGTCAGGAAAGATGATTTCACATGTTTCACATTTCAAGAAGCTCGAAAATAATAAACGGGGGGGGGGAGGAGGGTCTGCAAAAAAGTTCTCCTGGGTAGATATTTTCAAAAAATTAATAAGCGGTGGGAGACGATTATTCCGGATTCGAGAGTAAACATTTACACCAGTTTTTTAAAAGATTCGACGCCTATACGCAGAAATTTTGAAAGATTCGCAGAAATTTTCTTCCGTTGGACATCGGCTGTACTTACTGAATTTCTTCACACCATCTGTTCGCGATTGATTGGATCCTTTTCCTGTAATATAATTATATTTCATAGTTCTTTTCATGTTTCATATTTCAATCACTTACAGGAGGTTAATTCTTCAGCGGAAGCTGATTTACTAGGGGACCTCCAAAACAACAAGCTACAATTCTACCGGGTGTCCCAAATAAAGGGTAACAGATTTGATCAGGGCTAGCAATGCCAATTTAGCTCCAATCAATTCGCAGTACGTTTTAAACTAATCCTGGAAAGTTAACTTGAACATAGATACCTTGCTGGTTGATATTTGTGTTTCTAAAGTTGAAACATTTATCTTAAAAGTTTAAATTTGTCTTCATCTCCAAACCAGAGCTTTGCCGCGTTGGCCTAAACAAATTTTTGAAGCACAGCAGCCTTGATAAAATTTGAACAAAATTAGATTATATTATACGGTATTTGCTAGAGCTCGCCTATTATGCATTTCTTAATTTTTCTTTAACTTTGGTTCTTAATTTCGCTGTGCTTCAGGAATTTTCTTAGGCCAAAACGCCAAAGCTCTGGTTTGGAGGTGGAGTCAAATTCGAACTTTCAAGAATAATTTTCAACTTTGAAAACACCAATATCAATAAACAAAGTACCTTGAAGTTAACTTTTCAGGATTGGCTTAAAAGTTATTGCGAATTGATTTGAGCTAAATTGGCATCGCTAGCCCTGATCAAATCTGTTACCTTCTATTTGGGACACCCGGTATAGTAACTTACAAAGAAAAAATTACAAGATATGATATCAAATACTAAAAAGAGTTTACTTCACAATTCTCTAGCAAACGAAATAAAATTAAAATTACAAATGAGGAGTAAAATTATGGAACTGCTTTTTGGCTGAGTATAATAAGCATTACCCAACAACCCTTAGCTTAACAAGCATTTATGCCTTTATATATCTGTTTTTATATTGTATACTTTTGATGACTTGTAAATATTTTATCCACCTTTTTTATGTATTATTACCCCCTCCCCCCCCCCCCATTATCCCTCAACAATTTTATAATAACTATTTTGAAACGTCAAATTATCTACCAACTTTTCTTCTTCTTGATTTGTTCTTTCAATAGTCAAATTACTTTTGAATATGATACCAGTTTTATTCACATTACTTAAGCCTGGTTCAGACTGGATTCATTGAGGTCGTTGAAGTCGCTGGATTCATTGAGGTCGCTGGAACAAACGTCCCAAAAGACCCAAAAGACTGAATGTGAACGGCGAAAATAAACTCCCCAATGACGCTGACGACACCACCGACTGAGTTTTTTCCGTTCACACTCAGTCTTTTGGGTCTTTTGGGTCGTTCGTCCCAACGACCCCAGCGACTCCAGCGACTGCAATCACCTAATGTGAACCAGGCTTTAGTTACTCACTACTTAATTACGGTAGACAGACAATAACATATTGAAAAGCCATATTTTCAGCTATAATCTCTAAGGGCCTGAAAACACGAGCAGTGCTGGCCCTGTTATCCGAGGTGGACGATTTTAGGCGAGATCCTTACATCGATAGGATCTCACCTAAAATTGACGAGGGCGCAATCGTCTATTAGCGTTACCTGGTCAATCATAAATCCATAATGGCTGCTAATTCGGCCAGTTTTTTGGGCAAACTTTCGTAACGTGGACCATCCAGGGTGTTCACTCTGCTTCGTGATTAGCATATGACGTACGAACACCCTTCACAAAAATTCGATTACAAGATCAATCTTCAACTTCTCCCTTTTTGCGAATAACTGAAGAACCAAATTATTCTTCTATCCAAGAATTATCTTTTGATATGATTAAACTGGCAGATATGGCTTTTTTGAGGGCTGCCTGGTTTTGAAGCATACAGCGAAAATGCGGAGAGGACTATTAGATCGATGCAGGGTCCAAAAAAGTCACGGCTTCACGGATGTGAGCCGGAGGAAGTTTAAGTAAAGAGAACAAAGCCTTTTTTACTTTTATAAGCATTTGACCATTAAAAAAACAAAGCCAAAAGAGCTTTTAATGATAAGAGTTACAATATAATTTTTGTGATTTTTAAAAAGTGCCTATTTTATTTTTTAAACCCAGTAAGTTATAACGGAGACTGTTACTTACCGGCGCTGTAAAGATCTGAAACATCGTAGGCTGATAACTTGTAACTCCAAACTCTAAAGTCGCCTACTTGGTTGCCGAGATTTTCAGTGAGCATACCATAAGCAACTCTGACCTTTCTATTAGCGTTATCCTGATTGTTATTCATTCCTTTCTTAGTCATCAGCTGCACTAGAACTCCATTACTGTAAAGGAAACCCCCAGATGACTTCGACCATGTTATGGCGTAATGATTCCACTTCAAATCAGCTATGCTATAAGTGGTATTGAAAAGTATAGTAGATGTCACAATCCAAACTTCAACGCTCCTGCTGCTTTGATAATAACAAATCCTAAAGCCAATCCTTCGCAAATACTCCCCCGTACACCCGACGCCGAAGCCAGCGGCAATGATTGGAGAATTTTCACGACCACCATCTGAAAAGATTAGGATTACTTTAAGGGAAGAAAGTTCTCGTGGGAAAAAAAACGTTTGTGTTTTTCGTGCTTTCTTAGGCAAATCCAGCACAGGCGTGAAATCTTTAAAAAAGATCACACAAATGGTTATTGAATCTTCGTTTTGATTTAAAGCCTTGAAAATAACTTTGCTTTGAACAGGTCCTTTGCTATTATTTCATTTTAAACACGTCCTTTGCCATTATTTTGGAAATTACAGCGCTTTTTTTTCAACCAGTTTTGAGGTTGTGACGTCAACAAATTGCTAAATCGTAAACCAGAAAAGCGACAGGTTTCTGCTTACCATCATATTGTAGACCTTAATAAAATATGGTTTCCTTGAAGATTAAGCCTATAATACTATGATAACTGTTTCCGAGGGCAATACCAGAAAATATTAACCCGAAGCCGTCAGTACAAGACCGAGCTTGCGAGGTTTTGTACAGAGGCTGAGGGTTAATATTTTCGGTATTGCCCGAAGGAAACAGTTATTATATAGTTTATTACNCATTAAAATTATAGCAAGTAGCTAAATCCTTGTGAAGCCATTCAATCTACAGAAAGACGAAATACTCCCGAGTCCGGAATAGAGAGATTGGGTGGATAATTTCCCGAATCCTAATAAACAATCCTGTCTGGAATAAAAGGGGTGAGTGGAAAATTCGATCAGCAGTTCTGGGATGAAACCAACAAGTTGATTTGACTGCAAAAACAAGCTAAAAATCATAGAAACTACTAGAAATGAAAAATACAGTTCGAGTCACATGTCAGGAAAGATGATTTCACATGTTTCACATTTCAAGAAGCTCGAAAATAATGAACGGTCTGGAATAAAGATCTCCTGGGTGGATATTTTCAAAAAATTAATAAGCGGGGGGAGACGATTATTCCGGATTCGAGAGTAAAAATTTACCCCAGCTTTTTAAAAGATTCGACGCCTATGCGCAGAAATTTTAAAAGATTCGCAGAAATTTTCTTCCGTTGGACATCGGCTGTACTTACTGAATTTCTTCACACCATCTGTTCGCGATTGATTGGATCCTTTTCCTGTAATATAATAATATTTCATATTTCTTTTCATGTTTCATATTTCAATCACTTACAGGAGGTTAATTCTTCAGCGGAAGCTGATTTACTAGGGGACCTCCGAAACAACAAGCTACAATTCTACCGGGTGTCCCAAATAAAGGGTAACAGATTTGATCAGGGCTAGCAATGCCAATTTAGCTCCAATCAATTCGCAGTACGTTTTAAACTAATCCTGGAAAGTTAACTTGAACATAGATACCTTGCTGGTTGATATTTGTGTTTCTAAAGTTGAAACATTTATCTTAAAAGTTTAAATTTGTCTTCACCTCCAAACCAGAGCTTTGCCGCGTTGGCCTAAACAAATTTTTGAAGCACAGCAGCCTTGATAAAATTTGAACAAAATTAGATTATATTATACGGTATTTGCTAGAGCTCGCCTATTATGCATTTCTTAATTTTTCTTTAATTTTGGTTCTTAATTTCGCTGTGCTTCAGGAATTTTCTTAGGCCAAAACGCCAAAGCTCTGGTTTGGAGGTGGAGTCAAATTCGAACTTTCAAGAATAATTTTCAACTTTGAAAACACCAATATCAATAAACAACGTACCTATGTTGAAGTTAACTTTTCAGGATTGGCTTAAAAGTTATTGCGAATTGATTTGAGCTAAATTGGCATCGCTAGCCCTGATCAAATCTGTTACCTTCTATTTGGGACACCCGGTATAGTAACTTACAAAGAAAAAATTACAAGATATGATATCAAATACTAAAAAGAGTTTACTTCACAATTCTCTAGCAAACGAAATGAAGTTAAAATTACAAACGAAGAGTAGAATTATGGAACTGCATTTTGGCTGAGCTTAAAGGGGCAGTTGGACGTGAGGCTGCGCGGGACATTTGAACTGAAAATGATCGACTCGTCAATGGAGATTTTGACAAAGATAATCGCATGATTTAATCTCTCCCCATCGCAGCCGTTCTTAGTAATCTTGTGAATTGGATTGAAAAATATTGTTCGTTTATGTTAATTCAATGTATTTGCTAAGCTATTTCGTTGATCGGAAATGCCTGAAATGGTAAATGGTGATCTCGTCGGAGGAATATTGAAGCTGTGAAAAGAAGATTTACAATTCGAAGCTGGCACAAAACCAACTGAAGAACATGGTTTTTGAGTCAGATTTATGATGCTTCGTAAGACGTAAAGGTCAATGGAACCTTTTCGAACAATACTGAAGAAGCTGCTCAATTAATTTCGTCGGAATTACAACGAAGAGAAAGGCAATGTAAACATGCTTTGGCATTTAGGCCTATACTTATGGGATATAGCCATGCAGAATCTGTAACTCGCGTTTTGCGTCTGACTGCCCCTTTAACAAGCATTACCCAACAACCCTTGGCTTAACAAGCATTTATGCCTTTAGATATCTGTTCTTTTATTGTATACTTTTGATGACTTGTAAATATTTTATCCACCTTTTTTATGTATTATTACCCCCTCCCCCCCCATTATCCCTCAACAATTTTATAATAACTATTTTGAAACGTCAAATTATCTACCAACTTTTCTTCTTCTTGATTTGTTCTTTCAATAGTCAAATTACTTTTGAATATGATAACAGTTTAATTCACATTACTTAAGCCTGGTTCAGACTGGATTCATTGAGGTCGTTGAAGTCACTGGATTCATTGAGGTCACTGGAACAAACGTCCCAAAAGACCAAAAAGACTGAATGTGAACGGCAAAATAAACTCCCCAATGACGCTGACGACACCACCGACTGAGTTTTTTCCGTTCACACTCAGTCTTTTGGGTCTTTTGGGTCGTTCGTCCCAACGACCCCAGCGACTCCAGAGACTGCAACCACCTAAAGTGAACCAGGCTTTAGTTACTCACTACTTAATTACGGTAGACCGATAATAACATATTGAAAAGCCATATTTTCAGCTATACTCTCTAAGGGCCTGAAAACACGAGCAGTGCTGGCCCTGTTATCCGAGGTGGACGATTTTAGGCGAGATCCTTACGTCAATAGGATCTCGCCTAAAATTGACGAGGGCGCAATCGTCTATTAGCGTTACCTGGTCAATCATAAATCCATAATGGCTGCTAATTCGGCCAGTTTTTTTGGGCAGATTTTCGTAACGTGGACTATCCAGGGTGTTCAGTCTGCTTTGTGATTAGCATATGACGTAAGAACACACTGGGAACGAGGTTGATTGATATCATAACGTAATTATACTGGGTGTATCAAAAAATATAGACACGTTAAAAATCACAAAAATTCGATTAAAAGATCAATCTTCAACTTCTCCCTTTTTGCGAATAACTGAAGAACCAAATTATGCTTCTATCCAAGAATTATCTTTTGATATGAGTAAACTGGCAGATATGGCTTTTTGAGGGCTGCCTGGTTTTGAAGCATATAGCGAAAATGCGGAGAGGACTATTAGATCGATGCAGGGTCCAAAAAATTCACGGCTTCACGGATGTGAGCCGGAGGAAGTTTAAGTAAAGAGAACAAAGCCTTTTTTACTTTTATAAGTATTTGACCATTACAAAAACAAAGCCAAAAGAACTTTTAATGATAAGAGTTACAATAGAATTTTTGTGATTTTTAAAAAGTGCCTATTTTATTTTTTAAACCCGGTAAGTTATAACGGAGATTGTTACTTACCGGCGCTGTAAAGATCCGAAACATCGTAGGCTGATAACTTGTAACTCCAAACTCTAAAGTCGCCTACTTGGTTGCCGAGATTTTCAGTGAGCATACCATAAGCAACTCTGACCTTTCTATTAGCGTTGCTGTCCTGATTGCTCCCCAATGGTTCCTTAGTCATCAGCTGCACTTGAACTCCATTACTGTAAAGGAAACCCCCAGATGACTTCGACCATGTTATGGCGTAATGATTCCACTTCAAATCAGCTATGCTATAAATGGTCTTGAAAAGTATAGTAGATGTCACAATCCAAACTTGAACGCTCCTGCTGCTTTGATAATAACAAATCCTAAAGCCAATCCTTCGCATATTCGTACCACCACACCCGACGCCGAAGCCAGCGGCAATAATTTGAGAACCTTCACGACCACCATCTGAAAAGATTAGGATTACTTTAAGGGAAGAAAGTTCTCGTGGGAAAAAAAACGTTTGTGTTTTTCGTGCTTTTTTAGGCAAATCCAGCACAGGCGTGAAATCTTTAAAAAAGATCACACAAATGGTTATTGAATCTTCATTTTGATTTAAAGCCTTGAAAATAACTTTGCTTTAAACAGGTCCTTTGCTATTATTTCATTTTAAACACTTTGCCATTATTTTGGAAATTACAGCGCTTTTTTTTCAACCAGTTTTGAGGTTGTGACGTCAACAAATTGCTAAATCGTAAACCAGAAAAGCGACAGGTTTCTGCTTACCATCATATTGTAGACCTTAATAAAATATGGTTTTCTTGAAGATTAAGCCTATAATACTATAATAACTGTTTCCGAGGGCAATACCAGAAAATATTAACCTGAAGCCGTCAGTACAAGACCGAGCTTGCGAGGTTTTGTACAGAGGCTGAGGGTTAATATTTTCGGTATTGCCCGAAGGAAACAGTTATTATATAGTTTATTACCCTATGGTCAGGGCTGGGTGAAGGCCTTTCATTTTGTTTTAAGTAAAAAGATCATTTTAAAAAGCAAAATGATCGAAGGCTAGCATGAAGCCATTGCAGATGAAGCCATTTGATGCTGTTCGAATTGCTGTACGTGCTCGAAGCACTGATTTGTGGTTCGAAGCTGAGTTGTTACGTCATGAGCGGGCATTACCGGATAATAATGCCCTATCATTACGTCACATTCGAACGTTTTCAGCCAATCAGATTGTATAACAGAGTTGCTGCCCTGATCATAGGGTAATAATGTATCGTTTTTCCTCTATCAACTAAGGATTTACGATGATTTCAATGTTTTTCGAAACTTCTCGTGGATTTTTTCAATAAAAAGAAAAATGCTGTAATTCTGAGAATTATCAAGACATCAAAAATCTCCAAAATAGAATATAGCAAATGGCCTGAAAAGCCATCAAATCAAACGGAAGATGCATTAAGTTAAAGGGTCGTCAACATTCGATTTTCATATTTTTAGTGGCATTTGGCCGCTAAAAGAGTGGGGGTTTGGTGTTGGGCCGCAAAGAAAGGAGGAAAATCTCCGTAGCAACATTTTTACTTCAGAATTTACGGCGATATTTGTTTATCATAATATTGAAGTACTTAAAGATCAAACATTTATCATTCTCACTATTCAGAAAGCATCATCCTCAATTTCAATGCCTATTGAGACGGGCTCCCGGTAGCCAAGCCTTAGTGTTCTAGACCTTGCTTCCTGCTAAGATTTAGGACAGGGCCGCTAAGGGCTGGAGCATCATCCTCACTTTCAATGCCTATTGAGACGGGCTCCCGGTAGCCAAGCCTTAGTGTTCTAGACCTTGCTTTCTGCTAAGATTTAGGACATGGCCGCTAAGGGGTGGGGGAGGATTAATCGATTAATCGATGGACAGGCCTAATCCCGCTCTGATCATTTTAATTGTGCACATTTTTCTCCTTAAACTAAAAGATATTTAAAATGCTCGTTGAACAAGCATAAACCAACATCTGTATAAAACAGAGTTCTTCACATTCTTCTGAAAATTTCCAGTAGCCCACTGTCCAAGCTGTGTTTTATAAAGGTAAGTAAAATTGAGCCAAATCTTCCGATCGCTATTGTTCCGATCGAAATTTAAGCAATCTGATTCGTCTGTCAAGATGAGGGTGGACGGGGGTTCGAACAGTAGAAATGAGCAAACAATTTGGTGCCTATGCTACTAACGGGTGGTCCAAGTTTCATATGAAAAAATTGTGCAAGAAGTCATTTGTAATAGGCTCTGCAATGCTATGCTGTCAAATGCTAATGCTAATGCTATGCTGCTATGCTGTGTAATACGCTCTGCAATGCTATGCTGTCAAATGCTAATCCTAATGCTATGCTGCTATGCTATGCTATGTAATAGGCTCTGCAATGCTATGCTGTCAAATGCTAATGCTGATGCTATGCTGCTATCCTATGCTATGTAATAGGCTCTGCAATGCTATGCTGTCAAATGCTAATGCTAATGCTATGCTGCTATGCTATGTTATGTAATAGGCTCTGCAATGCTATGCTGTCAAATGCTAATGCTAATGCTATGCTGCTATGCAATGCTATGTAATAGGCTCTGCAATGCTGTCAAATGCTAATGCTCAATTTCCCCCCCCCCCCCCNTTGGATAAGTCAATTTTTTGGATAAATCTTTGCAAAATAAACATAGGGCTCAAATCTTTAAAAAGGTGGGTGTAAAATTTTATAACACTTTTCTTCGAATTAAATGGCTTGCAAGGACCTTAGGCTACTTTTCTGTAAGTCTGTCGTGGAAATTTTTTGATATCTTGATTATTTTCAAAATGGCAGCATTTATTATATTTGAGGCTTTGACGTCTTCAATTGTCTAAATCCTAAACCACAAGAGCGACAGATTTCTACTTGCCACCATATTGCAGACCTTCATAAACTATGGTTTTTTTTAAAGATTGTATCATCTTTCCTCGATTGATTTAGGAGTTATGATGATTTTAATTTTTTCAAAATTCTCTATGAATTCTTTCAACAAAAATAAAAACGCCGCCATTTTGAAAAGAATCAAAATATCAAAAAAGTTCCACGACAGATTTACAGCAAAGTACCCTAAGTTTTTTCAAGCCATTCAATTCAAAGAAAGATGTAATAGAATTTACACCCACCTTTTTAAAGATTTGAAAGATTTGAGCCCTTTGCAAAATAAGGTCTGCATGGGGGTAAAATTGGTAGGCTCAGAGAGAATGGGTAGTATTGATTGCTAGAAAACGGTACATCATGAACTGAAGCAAAGGCGTCAAATCTTTGAAAGGATTGCACAAATAAAATGTATAACTTATAACTTATAAGCGGGGATGGCTCAATGGTAGCGCGCTTGACTACCAATCTGAGGGTTGGTGGTTCGAGTCCCCGCCCTGCCGAACCTGCTACGTAGAGTGAGGAGAGTCGCCAACTCTCTGTAATTCCAGGCTAAAGGAATCGCAAGGTGTGGTCACATCGAGAGGAAGGACCAGGACACTGCTTCGATAAGCTTAGCTTCTCAATGTCCTAAAACTACCTTCGGATGCTAGGTAGCAATATAGAAAAAAAAACTTATAACTTACGTAAGCAATTTTTATGCGAAATTCCTCAGAGGTCTCACACAATAAAATATGGGATAAACACCATGAGACTTATGGGAGCTATGCTGTGGAATACCCTAAACGATGATGTAAAGAATATAGAATCTGTTGCAGCTTTCAAAAAGGAAATTAAAACTTAGGATGGAAAAAGTTGCCCTTGTACAATTTGTAAATAGACATTGAATTCCTTTAATTGTAATTAATATGTATTACTTTAGGTTTATGTAGATAGTTGGTGCAAATTAGCTTTATTCTTTTAAAACTATGTAAATACCAACTTTAAATAAATATATGAATGAATGAATGAATGAATGAATGAATGAATGAATGAATGAATGAATGAATGAATGAACGAATGAATGAATGAATGAATGAATGAATGAATGAATGAATGAAAATGGTCATTGCATCTTCCTTTGATTTAATGGCTTGAAAGGAATTTCACGTCCTTTGCTATTATTTTATTTTGGCAATTTTTGATATCTTGATTAGTTTCGGAATTACAGCATTTATTGTGTTTCAACTAATTTTAACGTTGCGACGTCATCAAATTGCTTACTCTCGAGTCCGGAATAAACGTC
>REGM01000070.1:548136-558235 GCA_004194415.1 Aurelia aurita
GGGGGGGGGGTACTTAGTAAATTTGTCCGACGGGGCTGTGCCGTTTTTCAGGGTATCATTTTCATCTCTTTTTTCTAGCGCCGGGTATCAAAATAAGGCAATTTTTCTAGAGCCGGTTATCAAAAGCTTTCAAAAGGGGGTATTTTGTTAGAGCGCGTTGTTGCTCCAATTTTCAAGTTTTGGAGTATACTTTTTCATCAATTTTGTCTAGAGTCGGCAATCGTTTGGAGGGAAAACTTCTGGAGCCTTGTAAAAAAAATTGTTTGATGGACACACCTCGGTATAAATTGAAGTGAAGTACTCCCTCCGGGGCTTCAGCATAAAAACAATGGGAGAAGCATGATCATCCTTTGGGGAGGAACACCATATGCCAAATATGTCTCCAACATATAAAAGATATGAGATGCTTATTAAAGTTCCTTAGAAGACGATCAATGCCAGAATCTTTATACTAAAGCTGAAAATTTAACGAAATTTGATCGTAAGACCTAGCCCGCTTCAAGACTTTAGTAAAAAGCCTCCAAATATTACCGGGCGAGTCAGAAAAATGTTTAGACGTTTGAAAGCCTGTAGCTTTTAAACTATTTATCAGATTCCTACAAACTTATAATACCTGTGTGGCTAACTTGCCAACTAAGATAAGAAAATTTAGTTTCTCAAAATCAAATCCTAAATTAATTGAGGAAAAACTGTACAATCTTCAAGAAAACCATAGTTTATGAATGTCTAGGTATAATATGGCGGTAAGCAGAAATCTATAGCTCTCCTGGTTTACGATTTAGCAATTTGATGACGTCACAATCTTAAAACTGGTTGAAACATAGGAAAACGCTGCAATTCTGAAAATAATCAGGATATCAAAGATTGCCAATAACCTATTACAGCAAAGATCCTGAAGTTCCTTTCATGCTATTAACCATTCGTGTAATGTTTTTTAAAGATCTGAATTCTGATGCCTTATGCTGGCAAACGCCGATACTTGTTTGACTCACCCGGTATGCTGAGTGAATGAATAGACCAATATGGAATCAACCATTCCGCAGTCGAATGCGAAGACGCTTTTAAAACGTTGCATCTCGGGATCGCATGGGGATTTCGAAGTCAGATTCGCATTCGAACCCGCATCCGACATCGAGATGCAAAGCAAACAGTGCCTTCGCATTCGCGTGTAGAGATAACGTGAGAAAGATGTTTCGTGGTAATCTTCATTTGGATAGCTGTCTGTGATTTGGGCAAGCTTGATGTAAACAAACAATAAATAAATATGGACAGTTGAGAACACATAAATAATTCTCGCCTCATCCGTAAAAATGCGGAAACTTTTAATTTTCGTTGATAATCAGCCTCAGAGAAAATCGATTACACGTATATTTTAATTGCCCCCTCCTCTCCTCTCTGCCACTATATTTATCCGTTGATTATTTTACTATTTGCAGTCGTAGTCTTCTTGCAATTTGAATTAAATCATTCTGTGTGTTTTACATGCATAGCAAAAGCGTTCTTGTTCGTTAAACAATGTTCCTGAGGGCAAATGGCTCGAAAGCTCTTCTAGAGTTCTTTTCATATTTCCCTCCCCTTTAGCAATATTGTTCTTAGATGCTTCATGAAGATAGATTACGTTAAAAGCCTTTTTCTGTAGTATGACTAGCACAACTTATAGTATGTTATATCGCAGTCTTAGCTGAGAATATACATAAAATTGAAATTGAAATTTGACCATATACTGAATGTTTCTTAAAACTATCAGATTTTGAGATTTTAAGTAAGATTCTTAACAGTTTCTTAAGAGCTTCATTGACATTTTTGATATTTATTTTCTGCAACTTTGGATTTCATTAATATAGAATAGAGAAAAAGTTTCTTAAATAATTTGTCCCAGTACTAAATTTTCTGAATTTTTCAGTGATCTGAGAGTTGAGTTCCATAAGAGTTTCTTATAAGGCCCCGTTCACACTGCTCCGTTTTTGTTATTATCCGTTTTTGATGCATCCAAGCTACTCGTTCACATTGCTCCGTTTGTGTGCAAAAACGGAGGGAAAAACATCCATTTTTGTCCGTTCACATTGATCCGCCTGATTACAAAAACGGAGCGAAAAACCTCCGTTTTTGTGTGTTCACATTGCTCCGTTTTTGTGAACCTCGTTGTTGAATATTGCTGCATTTTAAAAAACCTTCGTTTTTGTGCGTTCACATTGATCCAGTGCGTTTTCAAAAACCTCCGTTTTTGTGTATTGCTGCAAATATAGCTGCAAAATTGCTGTCGTTGTTGAACGTTACAGCGTTTTCAAAAACTTCCATTTTTGTGCGTTCACTATAGGCGCGGATATAAGGGCACTACGTATATAAGGGCATGCCCTTTGTACCTGAATATAAGGGCAGTGCCCTTCTGTGCGAGTCTGTTTTGAGAAAATCACAAAAATGAGAAATGATGCATTATTTACACTGATTTTCATTAATTCTTGCTAAATAGTTTCGTATCAACAGCTCTCCCTTTTGCACACTTTTCTTTGGTCCCTTAACAAAGTAAGCACATGACGCTTCAAGTCCATGTCCTCTGTTGTTTTCCCTTTTCCCAGCATGGGTAGTTAGACACCGCATGTGTACTTCTATGGAGGAGCGCCGCGGCAAGTATGCTTCTGCGGAGGAACAATATATATAGTTCTGCGGAGGTCTTTCTTTCACTAGCTCCTCCACACAAGTATAAAAATTGTTCCTCCGCAGAGGCATAAAAACTGCGGCGCTCCTCCATAGGAGCACACCTGCGGTGTCTAACCATGTTCTAGTCTCAGTAAGCAAAAGCAGGGATAAAATTCATATAAGGGTATGCTTTGTATGCGAGTTGATTTGGACAGTAAACCTTTACTTTTAAGGTGGATCTGCACCTAAGGTGGCTCACTACCAAATTTTTTTAAATTCGCCGACCAGCGGTAAGGTGGCTCACTACAAGTAAAAATAAGGTCAAAACACACAAACAATAGGTTAAGGTGGCTCACCACTGACACAAATTTTACGCTGATACACAATCGGTGTCCTATCGCTCATGGTTACACAGAGCAATTGCTGTCCTGTTGTTCTGTAATCCGAGCCGGACGATGTAAGATGACGTAAGAATATTTTAGTGGTTTCAAATTCAGGTGTTGATGTAATACAATATCAACTGTTATAAGAGATGACCGCAGGGAACCAGAAAGCGCAATTTTAACAGGACAGCAATTGCTCCGTGTACTATGTCACGAAACAGCACTGTGGATAAAAACAATTCATACAAGGTAGGCGCCATTGATAAAACACGCCATTTTTTAATATTCTCGGTTATAAGGGCATACCCTCATATCTGTGTTTCTACGGCATGTATTACATTTCTTTGCAATTATCAGGCCATTCATTCTTAAATCCTTATGATTGTCCAGTTGCATCAAAACTTCCTTTCCTTCACAAACATTTTTCTAGCTGCTTCACAAACATTTTTCTAGCTGCTTCACAAATAATTTTCTCAATTAATTATTGTTTGCTTCTAATTAACAATGTATAATCAACTTGTTGTGAAAGACAAATATTAGCTGATACTGTTAGTGCTTTCAAGTATGCCTCATTCGGCATGAAGTAGACTATTCAGTAGCTGCCTGCTGCACAGACCAGACCAAAGGAGAATCGTCTTGGGTAAGTGCTCTTGAATTCTGAACATAATAAATTGATCCTACAGGGTGAGTCAAATGAAACAGTCGTTATTTGAAAGATGGTATCATTGTAGTCATTCACCGTTTCAACATGCTAATATTCACTCAGGGGTCCGGAGTCTCAAAGCCATCATCATCGTCATCGTCATCATCATCATTTATATAGTTAGAGCAGGAAGGAGAGAGAAATAAAAAATACCAAAAATTCAACTGCTAATTTAAGACTACTACCCCTAAAGTGAAGGGGCTAAAGAGCGAGCGAAGGGAATTAAGATAGCGCCAGCATTTTTTGAGACCAAGTTTTTTAGAACGTCTGAAAACGACCTTTTGTGGTTTCTGCGTCTTTTTTATTCACAAGTAATTTCAAGCAGAGGTTGTTCCTATTAAAAGAGACTGCACTGCATATATCTGGTATATTTTTAGCTAGAGATAACATCTATTTGTGAGTATTACGATATATTATTGTAAGGAGATACAGAGCTTGATATTGAGATATCTACAAGAACTCTATGAGAGCCAAGCTGTTCATTTTTCATTCATTCATTGCCATTACTTTGTTTTAAGTAGGTTCAAAAGATATCTCTTTATCTATCTATCTATCTATCTATCTATCTACATTGCAGCTAATTTCGGTCTACTATGAGCAGTGCATGCCGCATCCAGGTATGGAACCCCTAGTTAAACGTCCCTTCTGAAGGACGAGGAAGTGAGTTGTTTGGTCAGGCATCAGGAAGGTCATCCATCCAAATTTGACCTCACTCGACAAGCTTTAAGGGGCTCCGTCTCCAAATTTCGATCGATTCGGCGATTTAGCAGTTTTTTGATAGGCAATATCACACAAACTCTTCACCTTTTTCTCAAAAATGAAAGCGTTATTTTGAAGATAAATCTTTGTTCTTCACAGTGGAACAAACCAAACATTCATATCTTTTACGATTGCTCAGATATAAGTGGATTTTTAACGGTCACTTTTTGGTGGCTTGGGTGAAGCCACGAAACAAACTACAGAAGACAATCGACACGTGCCTAAAACAATGGTGTTTACAGATTTGTTTACGCTTTGGCGACGGAGCCCCTTTAACTTCAGTTACCTACTGGAAATTGTATAAGCCGCTGCTCGGCTACTCCACACAAATTCAACAACATATCTTTGAAAAATTGAAGGAGCCATTACCCCTGCCAGCCCTATGGCTGCGCAGTCCCGGTAATAAGCTTTAAGAGACCAAGTTTGGATATTCACGTCCATATTTAGGTGTCGCAAAGTGATCAGAATAGAAGAAAGAAGATCGGTTCTACAAAATTGTCATTGTTGCTCAGAAAAAAATGAAGCTCGACAGTGTTTTGCCAGCNGAGATACAGAGCTTGATATTGAGATATCTACAAGAACTCTATGAGAGTCAAACTGTTCATTTTTCATTCACTCATTGCCATTACTTTGTTTTAAGTAGGTTCAAAAGATATCTGTCTATCTATCTATCTATCTATCTATCTATCTATCTATCTACATTGCAGCTAATTTCGGTCTACTATGAGCAGTGCATGCCGCATCCAGGTATGGAACCCCTAGCTAAACGTCCCTTCTGAAGGACGAGGAAGTGAGTTGTTTGGTCAGGCATCAGGAAGGCCATCCATCCAAATTTGACCTCACTCGAACAAGCTTAACTTCAGTTACCTACTGGAAATTGTATAAGCCGCTGCTCGGCTACTCCACACAAATTCAACAACATATCTTTGAAAAATTGAAGGAGCCATAACCCGTGCCAGCCCTATGGCTGCGCAGTCCCGTTAATCAGCTTTAAGAGACCAAGTTTGGATATTCACGTCCATAAGGTGTCGCAAAGTGATCAGAATAGAAGAAAGAAGATCGGTTCTACAAAATTGTCATTGTTGCTCAGAAAAAAATGAAGCTCGACAGTGTTTTGCCAGCTAGTGAATCCTCGAGAATATTATTAATCTCATGAAGAAATTTTCTACTATAAGCCGCTTTTACATCGGGCGAAACTTTTGCGCAAAGCGAATTTTTTCGAGTGTAAGCATGCACGGTTAAACTTGATTCACGAGCCGCTTTGGCTTCAGCAAAAAACGGAGTTCGCTCTGTTTCTATTTTCTTGCTCGAGCTTGCTTGCAGTTTTCGCGGCGAAAAAAATCTCTTCGTATTAGCTTTTAGTTATGGCTATTGATATCATATCATCAATTACTGAGGCATGGTAGCCCATTCAGCAATGCTAGTTTACAAGGGGCCATGCGTTTAAAATAAGAAATAAATAATTACAATAAATCTAAATATAAAACAAACATATTACCATACCCTAGCCTATCTTACCCTACTGTCCTATTAGTTCTCATACCCTATTATCATACCGGGTGAGTCAGAAAAAACAACCCCCGTTTGAAAGGCCAATGCTCCCTGGATATCAAAATGATAATATTGGTAAATACATTATTTAATGGTTGATATGTTCGAATATAATACAAAATTTTCCGTTTCTGAAATCGGCCACTCCCTTCTGAAATTATGAGCGATTTTCTGCAGAAAGCCCCTTCAAGAAACCTTCAAAACAGCCCAAAATCACGAGCAAATTTCCCAAATATTTCTGCCTTACAGCAATGACTTAAACACGTTTTAGCGCGTGTTATCGTCTTGGGAGGATGAAATCATCCGGAATGATATTGTTATGCTTCCAGGGTGACACATTCATTCTCCCAAAGGGATAGCACGCGCAAAAGCATGTAACAGCCATTGCTGTAGAGGCAGAAATATGACGGAAATTTGGTCGTGATTTTATGCCGTTTTTGAAGGTTTCTTGGAGCAACTTTCTGGAGAAAATCCTTCATAAATTCAGAACGGAGTAGCCGATTTCAGTCAGGTATATTACAAATTTATTTGAGCATGTCCACTATTAAATAATATATTTACCAATATTATTGCCTCGATATCCAGGGAGCAATGGCTTTTCAAACGGGGATTGTTTTTTCTGACTCAACCGGTATTACAACATTTTTCTTTAAAAATGTCAACGTATAATAAAACCAGACAAATTTAATAAACTAAAAGAAAATCGAAACGGAAATGCTCAAATCAAAGATTTAAATCGATTCAAAGAGGTTGCCTGCTTGCTTCGGTATCTAGGCTGTTCCAAAGTCACCTCTAAACGAAAAAGAATTTTGCCTATTGCATGTGTTTTTCTTTAACAGCATTAAGTCAGTGTTTGTATTACGTAGCTGCCAAGCTGCACCTTGTAAATTTCTTGAACACATTTCACTAATAATTATATACTATGGCGGAGGCGGACGCAAAGGAACAGACAAATTTCTGGCACACTGAGGCCTTTCGAAACTACGTTCTCATCAGAGTGTGACTTTACATTTAAAGTTAGAGTATATTTTTCTGTTATATAAGGCATATAAGATTAAGTTGATTGACAAATCGATACATTGTTCACTCATACATTGAGGGGCAAGATTGTTGATTTAGACTAAGGATAGGCCATTTGTGTATCTTTGTTAGTGCCTTTATATCAGATCAATAACCACAGTAACCAAAACTCGAGTCAAAACTTTCTTTATTTCGTAGTGTTCGCATTAAAACTGTAAAGATGGCTTCGAAATCAATGATACTATGGCTATCCATGGTAGCATTGTTGCTGGCCACTTCGTCAATGGGTGAGATGAGCGTAAAAGCAAAGGACAAAGTAAATAATGGAATCGCTGGAGGCCAGAAAGTGATAGATTTCCTTTCAAAGCTTGGCGATCCAAAAGTACAGAAGGTTTTTGACACACTGGGAAAGATGGCGAGTTTCCTTGGAGCTGCTGGGGGCCTAATTTCCTTTGCATTGCTATTCGTGCCCGCATCTGAATCCCTTCAGCTTAAAGTCATGAGAGAAAAGTTTGCTGAGGTGAACATGAAGCTTGACAGAATCACAGCACAGCTTGATGATGTAAAGGCTCTGATCACATACGAAAATCAGCGAGCTGTTTATCTCGACTCTGCTTCCAAGATTTTGTTCGCTCATAAACAATTGTCAGTCTTCTTAAACGAATTGCAGACAACACCGTGTCAGAATGAAAACGATTGCAAACGAGTGCGGGCAAGAATTGCATCTCGATATGCAACTGATTTCAATGTGAAACATCACATTTTCAAGATCCTGAATGGCGCCTCAAAACCAACATCGGCATTTGGAGACCCACTTCTTGGGGTGATCAAGAAAACATTCAAGTGCGATGTTGGCAAAATCGATCATTTTGCAAACAGCATTCTCAAATTGTCATTCAAGGCGCAACAAGTGATCTTAGCGCATGAGAAGCTGACAGGAAGCAAAAAAAGCATTACTCAAAGTATGGATGACTGGCTCAAATCACTTTACGAACTTAGAGACAACACATACAAGACTAAAAAGCAGTGTTTTGATAGCATTTCAAATTACGTGATTGCAGATATCAATGATAAGAAATATCAAGTTGGTGTGTCTTCCAATGATCACGCCAACCAGGAGGTCAAGAAATTCATGGATGAGAAATACAAATGGCTTGGATGGGTAAGAGAAATAATGATAATAATAATAATAACAACCAATTCATTTAGTGCTGTTTACAAGTTCTAGTGCATGGTACAATTGTACATTTCAAGTGAAATTTTAAGCACCGCTTAGATAATAGAAGGTGGTACATTCACTCTGCAGCCAATGACGAAACGGAGCTAGATTAATGACAATAAAACCATTAGCTATTTCAGAAATTATACTCGAATCTTGTACGATCAAATTGAACCACAATCGCAGTGTCTTTAAAGCAGGAAAGACTTTCTTCGATAGCTTCCTGCATTGCTCGTAGCTTTGGCTTGGCTACTAAGGCCTTGCGAACTATAGCGGGAAAAGCGGGAAAATACGGCGACATATGGTCAAGTGACTCCTCACGTTGTGATTTTTGGATCCTTTGCGAACGATTAATAACGGTTCCAAGCGGGTAGACCTTTTCATAAGGCCTAATAACGAGTCCTAAAGCTTCTTTTCCACTAGGTGCAAATTTAGAGGAAGGCTTCTTTACATTTGTGGATTGGCTAATCGAACTCTAGGAATAGCATGTACGACACATTTACGATAAATTCAATTACATCAAATAGGTGGTTCACTCTTATGGGGCATATGGTGGGTCAAAGCATTGTGTGACAAACGTGAATGGCAAATTCTGGAACATGCCAAGTGACCAGAACGAACGAAAAAGAAACCTGATTGTCAGCTTCATCGATAAAAGTGGAACATACTCTAATCAGAAATACACAGTGTTGAATGGAATTGATGATATGGTGGCCACTACCAATTTCTACAGCGTAAGAAATGACGCATGCAAACTGCTACCAAAGGTAAGAGAAATACTGAGTGATCAAAAGACACGGGGGGGGGGTGGTAACTTCCATATAAACAGGTACGGGATCTGCCATTTTTTGGGGCATGTTTTACAGGCAAAAATAAATTTTAGGGTGTCGTTTTTGGTGAGATGATAAATTGCCATAAATTTTGTGGTACCGTTTTTGGTAAGATCATAGATTTTTGGGTATCATCTCTAAAAATAATTTTTGACGGTATTTAATTTGGATTTATGAATGTAGAAATTTGAGCTTGATTGCAATTTTGGACTTGTGTCACAATTATTAACCCATTATTAGCAATTAATTTCTAAAATGAAACAAATTTTAGGATATGCATTTCATATTTCCTATAAATATTGGGATATGGTTTTTGGAAAATTCGTAAATTCTAGAGTGTGATTTCACATGTCAGGATGGCATGGCACACCCCTCGTGCAAAAAAAATGGCTTCCTGAAATGAAAAAAACTTATTATTTGAAACAATAGGTCCCCGAAATTAAACGTTGAAATGGTTTCCTAAAATAATAAAGTTTATTATGGTATTTTCACTGGTTCTTGTGATACCTCCTGCAAAGACAGTCACAATTTCATGAGGAGGCCATGTTCTTTGCCAGAACTGGACAAGAAGGATGCTAAGTTTGATAGTGCGAGAGCAATGTTGAGAGTTTTACTTCGGCCAAGACGAACGAAGGACCCTTCCGTCACTTCCTCGCGTGCAATTTATGTTCCCAGTCGCTCCCACTTTCTTGGGTAATATAGAAGTGGGTGAAGATCGATTTTCTTGTAAAGAACATAAAAGATAAAGGTTTATTTTCAATGGAATATTTCTGTTGATCCAGGCCCGGGGGGGGTACTTGACTTTAATTTGTACGGGGGTGTGCACTCCAAGAAACAATTTTTTGACCCGGCTTTAGAATTTTCCCCTCCAAATGATACCCGGTGTTAGGAAAAAACGGCGAAAAGTATACTCCAACACGTAAAAAATAAACAAAATACGCCTTTTGACAACCGGCTTTAGAAAAATTTCCTTCTTTTGATACCCGGCTTTAGAAAA
>REGM01000070.1:558310-577871 GCA_004194415.1 Aurelia aurita
AACCCCCCCCCCCCTACCTAACTCTTGACTGATAATAGGTAAAGCAACCAGATTTGGTCTGCTAATAGCCCCGGGCATGTACTTTTCAAAAATATAAAAAGTAACCTAAAATTTGCCACAGATATTGCTCACGTCAGCATTTTCCTTTGTGAGGTCCAGAAAAGCGGCAGAAATCAGCCAAAATCAGGAAATATCAGATAAAAACAAATTTAGAGCACAATTTCCATCCAAGCATGAAAATTGTGATAGAATACATCAAATAACACTACTCTGCAAAAGAAATTTGCAAAATATTGTAATTTTGCTACTTTTTTCGCGAGAATTGAGATTTGAGAATTTGCGATTTTGACATGGTCAGTCCCGGAAAATTGCCCCCCTCCCCCTCATTCGTCAAAATATTTCAATGAAACTTTATGAGTATTTGCACAATAGGTAGTTGCTAAAAGTCAAATAGTTTCGTTGCTGTAATTTTTAACCTTGCGGAGTTATTAGAAAAAATCTACTAGGGGGGGGGGGCAAATTTGCCCCCCCAACCAAAATAGGGTTAAGCAACCGACGCAAATGGACCTCTGTTGACATGAGAACATGTTTTAAAGACGCTCTAGAAGGCAAAGAACTACCCTGAGTACCAGAGCCTCGAATATATTCAACATATATATATATGACGCAAACAGACGCCAGTCGGCATATAATCCCTGACAATGACTCTCTCTAGCAGGCAAACAACTGACTAGCCTTTTCCTGGGATGTAAAGAATACTTTGAAGTTTACATCATATTCTGGCAGGGGTGGCGCCAGGGGAGGGCTAGGGGGGCCACAGCCCCCCCCCGTCGGAAGCATCTAGCCCCCCCGTCGGAGGAAATTTTGGGTTATTGTCGGAGGAAATTTAGCAAAAAGACGTACGAAAACAGCATTTTTTGCCATTTTAGCCCCCCTGTCGGAAGTTGCAGCCCCTCCGTCGGAAGATTCCTGGCGCCACCCCTGTATTCTGGTCGCAATTGCGACACCAAAACGTCGACAAAATATCGACACTTGGTCTCTAAGTATACAAGTCAAACTTTTAATTGGGTTTTTATGGGAATGGTCTGATCTGCTCCATGCATCTTCGCTAAATATCTACTCTGCTTCTTAAAATCTCGATGAAGGTTTAACTTCACCGGAGCAAAAAAGTTTCTGCGCGAACTAAAACTAAAAAGTTGAAAAAAATTCAACTTTCAGAGAACGGGTCTTTTGCTAGAGAAATCCTTCGTCTGATGTGCGCATGGTCCGGTATCAATTAGCTCGAAATTTGCTTGCTTTTCGCTCAAACATTTCAGTGAAGATACGCCTTAAAAATCAGAAAACGTCCACAATGATCTCATAGAAACAGAAACATTGAAAATGGTCTATAGATCCATAAACCATGAAGCTCCTGAGTATTTTACAAGTCTGTTTCGAAGGTTATCTGAAACCAGCGTTAGACAGCTTCGTAATACAAACACTGACCTTTATGTTCCGTTTCTAAAAACTGCAAGTGGCCAAAAATGCTTCTCGTATAGAGGAGCAAATCTGTGGACGATCAAAATACAGAAATTAAAACAGCCAATACTTTTACCCAGTTCAAAACGTCCTTGAAGAATGCCAGATCCTGAACATTCTCAAACTTTTACTTTTACTTTGATACATACTTATTATACTTGGAACTTATATCANTCATTTCTTATTCGTTTAGTTTCTGCTACTTCGAAAGGGGGCTCCCTGTGAATAGTCTCCTTGTGGGTTAAAAACTTGTTAATGTAATATCAACTCCATTATTTTTTCTCTAAAGGTGACAAATGTGAAGAACATGCGCAAGCCCAACTTGCTAAGACGATGGATGCTATGCTCGAGACAACACTTAAACTCCCCATGTTAAGCGATGTTGCTTATGATATCAAAGACTTGCGGGAATACGTCGGCATTAGCTTTGGTGTAGTGCAGACAGCAATCAGTGAATTAGAAGCTGCGTTCAAAAAGGCTTTTGACGAACTTAGCCGCAAGCTAACAAATCAATTCCAATGGTCTAACTTGATCACACATTACAGTAACGCAATACGAAAGATTGAGTTCTATGCATATCGCTATAAAGATTTTCCAACGCGTTATCCAACCACGCTTGACATAGAAGGCAAGAAATTAGCTATTGCCGTCCTCGCAGCAGATGGTATCGAAAAATGGCTGTACGAGATTAATTATCTGTTCCTTGGCCGGACCGGGACACCTTTGCTGAACCATGAAGCTCTTATGCTTGTCTTTATGAACAGGTAAGAGAAGCGTCACCTATTAACCGTATACTGAGAAAGGTTACACAGGGTGTCCAAAAAAGTTGTGTCCCGTTTGTGCGGCTGCTGTGAAGGAGCTATAGCTTCGATTGTCTCGTTTTTGATACGGTTGGACAAAATAGGCTTCAATTTAAATTTTGAGACCTAGTTTGAGTCAATCGGACAAGTTGTTGCTGATTTATGGCACAAGAAAGACGGTTTTAAGTGGTGGCTTCAAAACCAGCAGTCCCTTCATACACCAACAATGTAACAATCAAGTAAATATCGCAAGAGAAGGTTTTAGCGTTGTATTTGAAAAATCAACAATGGAGGACACTTTCTGGGGCAAGAGGATGATAAGTTGTCGCCCAATGTTGGGGAGACTAATGACTCTTTGCTTGAAAAAAAATTGGTATAAATGATGCATTTCAAGTGAAACAATAGATTTGTCCCCCCCCCCAATATTTGAAAAACCCTCACCCTTGTTTATGAAGATTTAATTTAACTTATAATGACGTGAACTTCCAAATACTTGATAGGTACCAGTCTCAAGCATGCACTTCTACTTATAAGGCCGCTGTGGACAATGCCTGGCGACAGCTGGTACTCCTCCAACAAATTGGGTTCATGCTTTGGTCACAAGCATTGGAGTTTATGAGCAGACCTACGGAGCATGTTCAACAACTTTACAAGGCGCGAACTGATACACAGGTGAGAAAGAAGATATCTTGCAACAGGAAAATGATGAAATCGAGCAATACTAAGTAACCGGGGGGGGGGGGCTATTCTCACAAAAAATAGAACTAGACGAGCCGCCCAGGTTTTAAAAAACGAGACAAGTTTACTATTCGATTTTGGTCCTACCCATGTAAAGAAAAATTGCGAAATTCTGGACCCCTTTTGGCGATTTAATAGTCGAAAAATGTTCCGTTTTCATCAGGTTCGAGTGTTCACACGATGCCGTTATCAAAATGTGCCGGTTAGAGTTTCGTTTTCAAAATCTACCGTTTTCAAAATCTGCCGGCAAAAAAATCTGCCGTTTTCGTGTGAACGGCAGACCCATCCGTCACTTTAGCCAATGTCAATCGCAAATACTACTGATCTCAAAAACCGGCATTATGTACAGCTGTTTTAAAGACCAAAGTAATTTCAGGTGACCCTACTTTCCAGGGATGGCACCGCCATGATGTGTCGTACATATTTTATTTGACAATTCTTTTATGTTCTGACGATAAGGGTCTCACTGTTACTCAACCGATGAATGTTTAAAATAGGGTCTTGCTTACAAGTTCTTGCATGCAGAGTTTAATAGCAGGGAGTAATAAGTCTAATAGCAATAAACTATGAAGATGCATTATCGATACTGACTTTCATTAACTCTCGCTAAATAGTCTGGAATAAATTGTGTTCTCCTTGCTAACATAGGCTAGCATAAATAGGGATAACAATCTTCTACGCGAGTCGATTTGGAAAGATAGAAAACACCATTTTCTAATATTTTCGGTTAAATGGCCCTTATATCTGCGTCTATACGGCAATGACAATAGATCAAATTATTCCCACTCAGGTTTCAACATTCAACCAAAAGACATGCCAATACAGTATTGCAGACTCAGTCAATGTTCAATGTACAGGAGGCAGATATCTGCACCCAGCTATAACAATCACCAACCAATGCAAGGCCAATTATTACATTACTGGAAAGGCACAAACAACATGTGCCAGCCAAGCGTCTGGCTGCAGCTATTGCAGTTGCAACGCAGCAGGCTCTAATGGCTTACAATGTGCTAGCATGACTGGGCAGTGCAGCTGCAAATCTGGTTTTTATGGCAAACAGTGTCAGCATCGAAACTGCGTATGGGATCGATGGTCTGGATATTCCTCGTGTACCAAGGCATGTGGCTATGGAGGTATACCTTACTTCTTTATTTTATTATTCTTCAAGCAGAATACACTTATTTTTTGTAAAAAAATATTCGACCAGCCCATAATACTAAAAGGTTAAAGACTATATGAAAAACTAGTCTTAATTATGTCTCGTTCAGTTCCTACCCTGACCATCCCCCCCCCGGGACACCCGCGGGTATTTGCTCAAAAAATATTCCCCGCCCCCGGGAATTTGACAGCACATTTTTCCCCGGCCCACGGGGCATTAGACAACACCAAGAGCTTTGCATTATACAGTTACTGGGGATTTTGCACATTCTCAGTCCCCGGCCCCCGGGCATTCGCCAGAAAAATTTGCGCGGCCCCGGGCATTTGTGCAAGCAATTTTTGCTGACCCCTGGGTTGCCCGTGGGGGGTGGTCAGGGTAGGAATTGAACGAGATATTAAGAGCTTTTCTTCTTCTATATTTCCACCTAGCATACAAAGGCAGTATTAGGACACAGAGAAGCTAAGATATCGAAGCAGTGTCCTGGTCCTTCCTCTAGATGTGACCACACCTCGTGATTTCTTTCGCCTGGAATTGTTGACTCTCGTCGCTGTACGAAGCAGAATCGACAGGGCGGGGACTCGAACAAGCACTACTCAGATTGGTAGTCAAGCGCTCTACCACTGAGCCATCCCCGCTACTTATCTTAGCAAAATGCAAAATTAATTAGAGTGGAGAGGGGCAAAAGGGTCACTGTATTGTTTGCCTCTACTTCAGGCAAAGTCTTCTTGATTGGAAATTTGCAGTTTTTAGAATCAATAAAATTGTCCTTTTTCATGATAAACACTGATTTTCGTCAACTACAAAAAGTGCAATCCATGAATTTGTCAATGACCCATTTTGCATCACCCTGACCCACTCTGCTCCACCTTATCCTGACTTTTTTCATGGCAGTCGTATCTAGTAACCAATTTCGCTTGAAGATTTTTGGATAAATCTGTAGTTATTCCATCTGATATATTTAAAGGGAATCTAAGCATATAAAAGTGGCTCAAGCCACTTGCGATCAAATTCTAGCCAATCAGATATCAGTATTTCCTGTTTACGCAGATCATTTACCCAAATATGGTTCGGCACGTGTCTCGGCCTATTGTCTTTGCTCAGCTATTTTCATCAAAATCTTATGTATGCTTAGATTCCCGTTAACTATAGGTATCAATAATTGTCCTTTCTTCTGGACTTCTACGTCTTCTACTGCACTACAAAAACTGGAAGTCTTTCAAAATCATGTAATGCGACTTATGACCAACAACAAGCTGTCAGACCATGTCAGAATTGAAAATCTAAGACAGATAACCCATTTACCATCAATCACCTCTGTCGTCAAAAGTAAAGTACTCAAACTGTTTGGCCACACTAAGTGAATGGAGAGCAAGATCTGTTTGGAAGGCATGATTAATAGAAAGAGAAATAGGGGTCGGCCACCTAAAAGATGGCGAGATAACATCACAGCATGGACAGGCCTAGATATAATTTCCCTGAACACTGTATAGTGAAAGATCGAGAACTGTGGAAACAACTATCTCATGTTAGTGAGCATTCTGCCGCAGGCGGAGATAGCGGTTAATGATGATCAATAATCACATTTTATAATAGGTACGATGACGAAAACACGCGTACACAAGGTGACGAAGGTAGGACAAGGTAGCGCATGCTCTGGTTCATCTACATTATCAACCACTTGCTTCAATGGATGTTGTAGTAATAAGTTCCATTGCTCAAACAAACAACGGTGCATCGCTTCAAATTACAAATGCGATTACGACGATGATTGCGGTGACAAACAAGACGAAGCATCATGCAGCGAAAGTTGTACAACAAAATACACTGGCTGGAGTTCACATGGTGGTGGGGAATCAGTATATTTGGACAGACATAGAATCAACTGTGGAGGAAATGGCTACGTCTTGAAAATGTTTCATTTGGAACGAAGTGGCGGAAATGTTCGATACAAGTACACATGCTGTAAACTCAACAAAGTGATCTGCAAAATTGCGAAAAAAACGAATGGCTTCTCATATGATGCAGATGGTGATACGGTGTACTTAGATCGACAGACAGTTTCATGCGGTGATCATGGCTATCTCAATGACTTTTGGTTAGAAAGAAACAGCAACCATGATCAGGTTAGATTTATTTGTATCAATAAAGCCTGGTTGCTATTAAAGGGGCCTTAGTAACCGGCATGCTTTGAGAATACATCCTGTTGTGGTCTCTTTGTTGTTGCCATTTTAATTTCCCACTAAAATGGCCGACAACAAAGAGGTGGTACGTGCAAGGCATGCTGGTTGCAAAGGCCACTTTGACCGTCAAGTGATTCCCATATACATCCAAATGTTTCGGATGAAGATTTTCGGACAAAGAAACTTTGGACAAACAATTTTCAGACGCTTTTTAAAAATTGGAAACGTCACGTCCTTTTTTACAGATTACAGATCAAATCTTTCGCTTGAAACGAGTTACATTTCCACAGAAGTAACGTAATTCTAACCAAAGATCGACACTGAATACTTGAATTAAAAGTATCGTCGTGAGCAAGAAATTCAGTCAAAATATTTTTGGACGCTTTAAAGGTAATTCGGCCAAAAAAATTTCGGCAAATCTTAAATGTTTGGCAAGCAATGATTGCTCGTTTTGGCCCGGGATCTATTCTACTTGTTGTGGTATTCCTGCGTACGAATTGTTTATTTTATGCCTTGTTTTTGCATCGATTGTTCGCCTATCTCATCCATTCGCCATTAAAATGCACAACTAAACTTATATCTTCCTTACCAGGTTAGATACAACTACTATTGCTGTAATCTAAACCAGTCCAAACACCGATCCAGAACATCATGCTACACATCCTACACTGGCTTCACTGATGATGGAGATGGCAAGAGCTATTACCTTGACAGGCAAACAGTTCAATGTCGGAACAGGTACTTCCTCACTTACTTCAAACTGGAAAGAAACAGTGGGCATGACCGTTGGAGATATCGATACCGCTGCTGCGAAATAACAGCTTAAATTCAATTATATCATGGCTGTAAACACAATATGCTGCTTATACTTAATTGCTTTACTTTAAGCTCTGACCAAGGGTGTCAGGACACCTATTATGTAATTAATAAATAAATGTTTACTTATACCTTGTTTTGATTGTTGTTGTCTTCTTTACTTTGTCTCTCCAAGCCTTGGTTTATGAGCAACATTTCAACCCACCTTGGCCTAAACTGGGCTTAACCGCTTTTTCGAATCTAACTCCCTTGTATTCCTGTGTGCATGTGCGCCTTCGCAGAAGAAAAGGTTTCAAACTGCAATGCGATTAGGCAGGTTGAAATATTGAAATGTTGCTCATAAACCAAGGCTTGGAGAGACAAAACAAAGAAGACAACAACAATCAAAACAAGGTAAGTAAAAATATATTTATTAATTACATAATAAGTGTCCTGACACCCTTGCTCTGACCAAATGAGTAAACATTGCTTGCCAAACCTTTGAGATTTGCTTTAATGATAATGATAATAATAATAGTTTATATCTAAGGTGGGTAGCCTGTAATAATCGAGCTGCTGCTCAATTTTTTACAGCAAGGCCCACAAAATAAAAATGTGATTACAAAATTAAAAACGCATTAAAAAATAACCTGATATTAAAAATTCTAGAAATTGTATCCTAAAAGACATGAATTTGTATCCTTTCCATTTGGCCACGTCGCATAAATAGCTACTTGATAAAAAAAATTTGCATCCGACAAGTAGAAAATGTTTTTGTACTTTTTCAAAACATTACCCAACAAATTCTGCTTGCTGAGCGATGTTTGCGATGTGGCCAAATAACAAAATATTGATCAGCAAGCAAGTCTCAAATGCTTGGCAAACATTATTTGCTCGCTTGGTCAGGCCTTTAAGATATATACATCTTCATGTAGGAAACTCCTTATATGAAAAAAAACTCTCAGATGCAGGGGCGGTCAAGTACAGTAAGATTTTGACCCCACCTTTGTCCTGAGACAAGAAATAAACCAAAACAGATTTTGCAAAGATTTTCTTCCACACAAAACCCCGTAGATACCATGGACATAAACACAGTGAATCAAACTCAGATATCCTGCAAAAAAATTTCGGGTGAAGCAAACCAGCCTGACGATAATAGGAAATAGACGCACAAAGACTGAATGGCAGTCCCAAGTGTATATGATTATGCAGCACCTTATTTAAATACCAACTAAATGATTGAGCAATAAGATAGACAGATAGAGTTTGATTATGATAGCTGTAAGTCTAAATTTCTAGCAAATTTCATCAAGGATTTTAGGCCTGTTTTAAACGATTTTGAGATGAAGAATTATTATAAAGTCGCTTGTATTTTGAGAATGATATGACCGATTTTTTACAAACTAAATTTTCGTATCTAAGTTGATATGTTAGCTACACAGGTATTATCAGTTTATAGGAATCTGATAAATGGTTTGAGGGCTACAGGCTTTCAAACATCTAAACATTTTTCTGACTCCTCCGGTACCGTCCGGTACAGTACAAGACACAAGCAAAAAGATGCTTCAGAATCTTACCTGGTTTTTTAACTATTTGGTGATCTGAGAGTTTGGCTTTTATAAAGAGTTTCTCATAAAAAATTATGCGTATAATATCAATAAGTATCATAAATATCCTAACATAAGATTAATTATATCAATGAAGCTTCATTTTGAGTCTTTATTTTTCAGATTCTGTCTTTTTAATGGCGTTTGCAAGTACAAATTCTAGCATCGGTTTCAAATCTATAAATTGGCGTAAAAAAATCGGTGTAAAATTCTGTGACCTATTTCTTTAAATTGAATGGCTTGAAAGAAACTTTAGCTACTTTGCTATATTTCTACCGTTGGACTTTTCAGAAATCTGCACCATTTTTTTAAATTACGGCATATTTTATACTTCAGCTCATTTGAGGATGTGACGTAATCAAATTTCTAAATCGTTAACCGTAAGACTGAAAGACTTTTGCTTGATGTATTATTTTAGACATTCATAAACTATGTTTTTCTTGAAAATTATTCTATGTTTCCTCAAAAAGTTCAGAGATTACGATCATGGTTTTAATTTTTTTCTAAAGTTTTTCTTGAATTCTTAAAAAAAAGTAAAACATTATAATTTTGAAAATATTGAAGATTTCTGAAAAGTCCAACGGTAGAATTATAGCAAAGTAGCTAAAGTTTCTTTCAAGCCATTCCATTCAAAGAAATAGGTCACATAATTTTACACCGACCTTTTTAAGGATTTGGAACCTATGCTACAAATTCTGGCACCACCAGGCCTCATTAAAAATATTTTGTGCCTGCGAGCGCAGAATCGAGTAAAAATTGTGCCTGCAATTACCTTCGCCGCCTTATTAAAGGCATGGCTGGCAGACCTCTTTAAATGGTCACTATATATGCAACAAAAGTAACTTAATCAAGGCTTTGCCAGCATTGCTTATTCAATGTTGCCAATACACTTACAGCACACAATCTTTCCTCAACTCAAAAATTTCCAAAGAAAGCATACCAATTCAAAGCCCTTAAATTTTTCAACTCTAGCAACGTCCGTCGGTCGGAAATGGTTGGTTTTTTGCAACTCATTCTTCAGTAAAGAAATTTTCAGGGAAAGTTTGGTTATACTGGGTGAGTCAAAAGAAACTTGCCCTTTTTTAGAAGTGTGGAAATTAATCAAACAGACCGAGCTCCAAGATTGTCAATAGGCATTGTCAATTAAAACAATGCATTATTTGAAAACAATGGGAATTACAAAATTTCGGAAAGTTTTGTTATGATATTGGAAGGTCTCTGAGTTTCAGACATAACTACAGTATATAGCAACAGACACAAGGGGTGCTCCCATTGAAGGCTGAACTAGACGTGCCACCCAGATTTAAAAAAAATGACCGATTTCTACCATTAAAATGTGGACCAATTTCCCACCCATGTACAGGTTGCTAATCCACTAAAATACATGTCTAAAATTTTGCGACAACCCATGTCTAGGGATTTGGTATGGAAAACTGACCCATATGTAGAGAAGTTCCGACTGAAAAAGTAGCCCATTGGGCAGCACATCTAGTATTTTGAGCAGATAAGGAACCCCCGGGTGCAAAAAATAAGTTAACTCACCAGGGAGCTTTACCGTACAAGACAAATGTTTGCTATTAACATCTCTGCATTGTGGATATTTGGTATGGCTATCAGACCAGCAAGATGTGGCTATTTTGCTATGGATGTTGAATTCTGGGTATTGACAGCAACTTCCTTCTGTGGTGTACGTCAAGCAGCCACCTTCAGAACAAACAAACATTACAAATCTTCACCATACTTGGGGGCTGATTATATGAGACTTTTCAGCCTGTTTGTAACTTTAGCCGGGCTGAAAAGTCAAAATGTTGCAAAAACAAAGTTGCGATTACTTGATAAAAGTTTCAGTCCGCTTTTAACGGGCTAGGATTTTTAGCTCGATTAAACAGGCTGACAAATTCTATATAATGGCAAATCATAATTTTTAACCAGGCTGGAATTAGTGGAGCATGCGCATGTTTTGAAATGGTTTCCCATGCAGAATATGGATTTCAGTCTTGGTTGAAACCACCATATAATTGATTCAAATTTCAGCCCGGTTAAAGTTAAAAACGGGCTGAAAACTCTCATATAATCGGCCCCTTGGTGAGTTGAAAGAAATTCAACTCAAATCTAATGGACAGTCATGAACCACGGGTAGTGAGGAAAATTAAATATGAACATTAAAAATTTCCTTCTTGTGTTATTTTCTGTATTCCTTATTCTTGAGTGTTATTTTCAGCTCGTCTACTATTCCCTCTCCAGGATGGCCTGCCACCCTAATTCAGCTACGAAAAAACACCAAAATAACACAGAAAAGAAACTTTAATATTTGTATTTAATTTTCTTCGCTACCTGTGTGTTCAGGCCTATCAATTTAACCAGACAACAAAAACATTTTCAAAGAACCCAAGGGTTGATAGATTAACAATTTTAAGAGGCCTTAGTTTTTTAGGTCTTTGGTTTTGAGAGGTCTTATTTTCTGAGGTTTCAAGTTTTGAGGTCTTACTTTTTGAGGTCTTAGTTTTTGAGGTAGAAGTTTTTAAGGTCTGGTCTTTGTTTTCTGCTGTAAGTTTTTGAAACAACCTGCTTTGCTTAGGGACCGTGGAGCCAGGGGGCTGGGGGGCTGAAGCCCCCCAATAATTTTCAAGTCGTACTTTTTAGTTTTTTAAGAAAGTTTGCTTTTATCAGCAAATATCACCTACGGTTCATAACATAAGCACTATCGAAGTTGCAACTATTATTATCAATAGAAATGAGAAAAAGGTAGGAAATTTTGGGAAATTTGATTAAAAGTTGGATTTATTGCCGATACAAACTTATTCTTAAGAAACAATGTTCATGTTATTAGGTTCTGTTATGTTTAAAATCTTTATTTCTGAAAGTAGAGAGGCTTTATGTTTCCATACAGCCAAACTCGGGTAATACGCCAATATATCAAATAGGGGCATTCCTTTTCAGGCCCTTGCCCGTAATCCAAAAGATGCTCCGAGGTACGTGAACCTTTCGCCAACAGATGAAAGATTGCATTACTGTACACTTTATTCATCGATGATTTTATGTTGATTTAGTGGTTGAATATGCTACTAATGAAGATCTTTCCTTAGGAGTTTCTAGCTATGAAAAGGGTGTTGGTCGAATTTATAGCCAAAGTAGAGTGGGTGGTTGAGAGGCTACTCTAAAACCTTTTTGGAAAATAGCAACATATTCTAATAGATCAACGATCGCAGATTTTGTGTATACTTTTAAATATTCCATATTCCAACGATTGCTGGGATACAAACCGATTTTGAGGAGGGGTTCAGAGAGGTCTTTCACCCAAATACGAAAACTGTGCTAGAAAATCACAGCATCCTTTGTCTGGAATCGAATGGCGCGAAAAAAGCCAAGGCAGGCACAACACAAGAAGGGGACAAGGCAAACGTCAGCGTTGATGAAATTAATTGAACAGGAATGTTCACATACAAATGTTGATATTGGCTTGTCTGACCCAATTTTTATTTAGGTTTTGATGGCATTGACCCTTTATTGTCCCAAATTTCAAGAGTGTGGATTTTAGCTATATTTTTGTTTGTTTTACTGGCATACAATCAAGTGAATATGAAAGCTGTACACAAGATAATGAAGACAGCAATTTGAGCATGACAAGTAGAAACTTGAAAATCACAGTATTTACCTTTACTCAAAAATTCATAATCTTTATTGTAAGAAAGCTGAGTTGTATATCTTATGTCTACATTTGCCATAAATGGCAATTATTTGAAATGTATCAAACAGTGTGCCCAACTCAGGTGATTTGCACAAATGATTGCTAGCATCAAATTTTGAGCGTGAAGGACTGTAACTTAGGATGTGAAAATTCATTTAAAAAAATTTGGAAAAACTTGAAAAAAGGGCTAAGGGGTCATCGACAAAAGATTTTCGTCTCCGTTAACGGATTTTGTCCGTTAAGATCTGAACCCCCTTCCCCCCCTTCTTAACGGATAACCTTTATGTCTTTTCAGGATTTTCTTCCCCAAAATGACAATCTTAATTCAATTTTTTCAATTAATTTCAATTCAAACTTTTTTTATAAGAAATACTAAATACAACGTATAACTTATACGACTCAGAAAAAGCAAAGCTTATCTAGTCTGAGCCGCTTTGAGAACAAAACATGGGAAATATATACAAAACGTAACATGAAGAAGAGTAGTAGCTAACTGTGAAAAGCTTAAATGGTTGGTCCTAAATAGCGTTTAAGTTTAATTTATTTTGTATTTTCCTAATTATTTTTTAAGTTTCCATTTTACTGGTATTGAAGGAGGTTAAGGTATTATATTTTAGCAGAAAATATTTTTGCGTTATTGATCTGTTTTAAATTTATGATATGTTTTATGTTTTCTGGAAGGCTATTCCAGAGTCTTGCACCTTTGCTTTTAAGCATTTGGTCACCCCAATGTTTACGTATTCTGCATAGTTTATAGTCTTTTCTTTGTCTTGTTTCGTACTCATATTTGCTCTCGTTGGTTTCAAAATAGTTTTAAAAGGTAGTTGGAAGTTTTTCTGAATTATGATACACTTTATGCATAAATTAGAGAATTTTTGCTTCATAGAGATCTTTGACTTTTAAAATTCCATAGGATTTATGAAGAATATTTGTAGAGTATCTATAATTTTGAACTGTAAGATTTTAAGCATTCTATTTTGTAGTACTTGGAGTCGCTTTAAATGACTTTTTTTGGCACTCCATAAACTTCTAAGGTGTAGCTTATTTTTGATTGCACTATGCTTAGAAATAAGGCCTTCAAACATTTAACTGGAACCAAATGTCTTAACGGGTTCAGGTAAGACCCCCTCCCCCCTAACGGACAAAATCCGTTAACAGGGACGAAAATCTTTTGTTGATGACCCCTAAGCTTAAATCTGTCATTTGTTTTTCCATTGGAGATTGTCCTGCATATCTAGAGGAGGCTCACCCTAATTCGACCACCAATGGATTCCGACCCGTGGAACTGCCTGGCCTGAAAGTTTGAAAACTGAAGGAGTTTGGGCCTAGTCTCTCCAAAAAACGCGTGAAAGTAGTTTGCTGATGTCACCTCTTTGATATGTTTTCGTTTTGACTGTTTTGTGTTGCTCACAAGAGTTACAATAATGTTTGGAAGTTGACCTACCTGCAACGAAGGTGTAAGTACAGTTCAATTTTCTTTTGATGTTTCCACACACCATATCTATTTTGAGTCATTTCTCGATATGTCTTTCGGTTAAAATGCAATAGGCTTCAGGACTAATTCCTTATTATTATTATTATTATTATTATATTATTATTATTATTATTATTATTATTATTATTATTATTATTATTATTATTATTATCAAATTATTTACAGTTGGTACAATATATAGTAATATAAAACTAATTCAAACCAACTATTTACATACAAAGAAAAAATTACAAAAAAGTTCATTTCTAATCCTCATTATCAACTATTTTATTTTTTAACTGCAGATCTTGCATGTGCAATTTTGCCCATTCCATTCTTTGGTCATCCTTTTAAATATTGCTGCTGAGTTTGCATTTTTTATATTATCTGGTAAAGTGTTCCAAAGTAGAGCTCCTTTGAATACAAGTGAATTATTTCCGAATGTGCTTGCATTTCCTTTTGGTAATTGCAAGAGATTCTNAAGTAATCATTTTTTCATATTCTCTTATTGAGTTCTAGTTATGGTGATAATTTGGTTCCATTATTTTATTTCTGTCAACTTTTATCTTAGTTTGAAGTTATAAGGGACAAGGGTTTGACCATAAAACATAGAATTTCAAAACTACCATCTGATAAAATAGTTATATTTTCAAAATGAAATTGAATATTTTGTAGAAAAAGTCACGAAAACTAACAAGCTCAGGATTCAACCGGAAAAAAATGGCAAGGAAAAAACTCAACGGATCCAGATAGGGCTACACAAGAATTCTGAATTCACACCACATAAGGCTACAAGTGACGAGTAATTGAATTAGGACTTGGTTTTGCCACCAGGCGAATTATTTCGCACGAAGCGAACTTTTTAACATATGCATGCTGAGTTGAAATAGTCACTTTCTCTGGCTGTTCGCTTTAGCATGAGAGAGTTCGATCTATTTCTACTTTCTGACTGGCTCTAGCCAAAGCCACATATCATAACGGGGGAAAGTTATGGTCTGTTTGTTCGACTCAATTTTCTTGTCCCAGCTTTCACAGAGTTTCGGTGAAATTTGCTTGCAAGGTCTCAAAATTAATAGTCAACCAAAACTAAACATAATCCAGATCCACTCTCCGTCGCAGAGGCTATTGTTTGCAAACGAGCATTACCGGCCGGATGACGGATGAAATGATCCGCGCCGAAGGCGCAGAGGCCATCGTGCTGCGCGCTCTTTGCTCCTTCGGAGCTTCACGTTCTGCTCGTTTGCAAACAAGCCTCTGCGAAGGAGAGTGATCCAGATCGCAAGGTAGCTGTACTGTTTATCGTTTGCTATTGATTATGCAAGATTACGAGTGAATTTCACGGATTTTCCTTGAAACTTGGACAAAAACAGTGAGTTCAATACACAGACCAGGCTAGACTCAGACTCGCGCTTGCTCGAGTATTTTCGTGACGAAGAGCTTCGCTTTGCGTGAAAAAATCCCCTAAATGTGAGCTACACAAAACAATGTTCTTGGTGGACACTAAATGCCATAACCTATTTGGTGTTGTCGTTGTATGTCATACGGTAAGGGTTAGGGTTAGCTTCAGGGTTAAGGTTAGTTTCAGAAAAGCGTTTTTATGGTTAGTTGGGGTAAGTCAGGGTAAGTTATGGTTTGTTAGGGTAAGTTAGGGTTCCTAACTAACCCTAACTTACCCTAACTAACCCTAGAAGCGCTTTTCTGTATATGTCAAGCAACCTTTGAAGAAAATGTATCTCCGCTCCTAAACTGCGAATTATTTGCTGTTGCTAACGTAATTCTTGCTATAAAATAGAAGGGTGGGCATGTTGCAGTGAGGACAGTGGTCCTATATATATGTCCACATAACCGGTTTATTTCTCCCATACTATGTTAATGTCTGTCCATAAAATCAGGTTTATTTTGAACTCTTTTCAACAATATCATTTTGCAGCTAAGTTGTACTGCTCTTATTCTTGGATGTTGGTCGACATTTTTCTTCAAAATTGGGTTTTATCGGAGTATCATAAAAAATGTACCTATGTCCCCATAACCAGTCTTTATATGAGCGCAATTTGTACTGGTACGCTGAAAAATGGGTTGGTGAAATCATTTTTCCAAGACATACATCAAACCACCAAAAGCACAGAACATGCCCACCCTTGAAAATATCATAGTCCATTTCTGAAAAAAATCATTAAGTACCTACCAGCGAAAAACGTCGTTCTTGTCTGCTATTCTGCTATAACTTTTCTCATCAGAGTCAAGACAGACTACATTTCTTCAAAACAGTCTTCTGCCACCATTGTCGAACGTCTAGTAGAATTGTCTATCGTCTTGCAGACTAGAGCTATTGCGATGAATCAACAACACTTTGATACGAATGTAAAACGTTGCAAAATTAATATGATACCATGAATGACTTTGTATCTATAGCACCAATTAAAACATAAGCAGGTATTGAGGTTAAAACTCTAACAACTGTTTTCATACATAAACAGGTTGTTATGCTGGAAAAATAATTGCAAATGCTAGTTGAGATTAATTAGCTAACCACTACTATCATTCAACTTCTGTTTGTAGCGACTTTCTCTTTAGGCCCTTCAGGCCCTTAAGCCGTGGCACCAGCAGAGCTCTTAAATCTATGTTTTGGAGACGTGAATGCTGTGGTACCAAAGACATATGTATCGGGTGCGCTGTGGGCACCAAAAAAGTTCCCACCTTTGACAGGACATGATAAATCGCACACAAGGTCGATTTCAAAGATTGATTATGTAATCTATGGTCAAAATCCCAAATAATACTCGGCATTTTTTATCGAATCTTTGGTCGCGTACTTCTCGTGTTATAAGAAATATATAGAATTCTTTTAGTTTGGAAAAAGCCTAAATCGATTGAAAAACAGCAACTAAATTTTCTGAAGACCGAGCAATTTCGAAATATTACTCTCTGATTGGATATGGCAGTTGTGTGCTGTCAGCATTTTCAAAATGGTACCGTTGGCTACCAAAAGTGCCACAATTTGGCTTTCTCTGGGCCAAAATCGCCAAAAATTTGTGTTTTCTATACAAAAATGACCAGAATTGGCCTCACTAGGCCAAAGCTGCCAAAATTTATATCGTTGCCTGGAGGAAAATTGCCAAAAAGTATACCCTTCACTAGACTAGAAGTCCGAAAAAGTACACCCTTGAGGGTGGCACATCCCCAGTACCTTTGCTATTGAAGAACGCTACCCCCACCCCCCCCGCCCTTGGTGGTGGAAAGATAAAGCACCAATTGACGTGTTGTAGATCGAATCGACTTTCGTTTCATGGTTTTCTTTATGGTGAGCAGGGTTCGAAGATGCTCGGATAGTCTTTAAAAGCCAAACAAAGGCCGGAAAAAAAGCCAAAAGCTACACCTTACAAAACATAAATCGTCCAAGAGGCAGCACCAATATCGAGTTTTCCTCCAATATGGTCATTTGGATGTTTTGGGGGGAGGTGTTTTGCCCAAGACGTTTTCAGATTGAATTTTTTATGTTGAAAAGAAAGAATTAGACTACGTTCACACGATACCGGCACAATTTGAAAACGGTGACAAATGTGACGGATAGGCGAAAAGGGCACATTTTTTGCCGGCAGATTTTGAAAACGGTAGATTTTGAAAACGGAACTCTAACCGGCACATTTTGAAAACGGCATCGTGTGAATACTCGAAAACGATGAAAACGGAACATTTTTCACCGTTTTCAAAATTGTCCGGCATCGTGTGAACGTATTCTTAGACTACGTTCACACACACGATACCGGCACAATTTGAAAACGGTGAAAAATGTGACGGATAGGTCTCCCGTTCACACGAAAACGGCACATTTTTTGCCAGCACATTTTTAAAACGGTAGATTTTGAAAACGGAACTGTAACCGGCACATTATGAAAACGGCATCGTGTGAACACTCGAAAACGATGCAAACGGAACATTTTCTGACGCTTTCAAAATGAGGCTGATCGATTCTTAAGGTGTAGGTACATTTCTTTGGCATCAAATTCTTGTGGAGATTGCAACAAGTGTGTTACTGTCAAATTTCCTACCGTTTTCAAATTGTGCCGGTATCGTGTGAACGCTAGCTAAAATTTTGCTACCGTCACATTTTTCACCGTTTTCAAAATGTGCCGGCATTGTGTGAACGTAGTCTTAATAAAACATATCACAACCTGTAAATTCTACACCCGGGGGGGGGAGGGGCACTCATATATTTTTCCCTACGGGGACGTGCCACTGCTGAACAAGGCATCTTTTTCAGGATGTCTTCTCCAGGACAGGGTATCATTTTTCTCCAGCCGGCTCCATGACAGGGTCCATAATTTTCATGATTGGCTCCATAACGAGGTTGAACGCCATTTGCACCTTCATGAAAGTGATTTAAGGTTACGGTAAACGTTTGTAGCACAAGATTGGGTTTTTTCTCCCCAAAAGCCAAACTATTAGCGGGGTCTAGTTAAACTATACATCATTCGATGCGTAAGAATGTAGGGATTCTAACCATATCAAAATAATTGGCAAAGCTTGTAAAATGATATTTTCCAGGCAACTTTATTGCTTAAGAGAGTATACAGTAAATCCCCGCGTATAAGAACCTACTTTTTCAGGGCCAGGCTGAATTAGGTTCTTATTTAAAAGGTACTTAGATTAACTTCAGGGTATATTCTTATTCAAAGGGTCCCTTATGAAAACCTTTTAGGAGTCATCAACAAGAGATTTTCAACCCTATTATTTGCATTTGGCAATGTTATTAATAACCTAATAACCAATTCAAGGCTTAGAATCTTGATAGAAATGTTTGCCATTATTAAAAAGGAGTGGAGGAGGTTCAGACTTTAAGGTAGCAGATAACCATTAAAATTTCAAAAAAATTTAAAAAGTTGATTTTTTTACTTTATAGTGAAAACGTTCTCCTATCTGTGCTGAATAGATCATCAATTTTTCTTTCAACTATCTCCACATTTTATCCTCGAAATAATGTATTAAAAGTAGAGAGGTATGAGCAATTCTCCATAGCAACGCCTTAGCAACTAATGTTTTTAATTGTTGCTTGTTTTTACTGTCCATATATCTTGAACAACTACCCCAAAAACATTTAGGAAAGTGCCCTTGTACCCATGACCAAATAGCCTCATAGTCATTGAAGCTCCAAAGAGAGGCTATCGAACTTGCTATGGAATTTATCCACATTTGCCTACCACAACTGTGATTGTGTTCAAAATTTACGACCTTCGTCTTTCTCAAACATTTCATTGCATTTGCAATGGGCAACAAGAAAGCGTACAGAAAAGCAAGAGCTACGAAAAGAAAGTTATGCGGAGACCAGCACTGTACACCACCTGAAGTAAGTTTTGGATCGACTGGAGTAGCCGAAGACACAATTGGCTAGGCCCAAACAGGAAGTCAATGATTCTGAGGTCTCTGAAGAACCATGATCATCTTCAGCAAAGAAAGTCATGCTATGGGACTCATTTGTTCAGTCATCTACTCCCAACAACGATGAAGGAAGTGATAAAAGAGCATGGAATTCTTGGGAGATATTATTTCCTCTCTGGTGTCTGCCCAGAAACATTGCAAAAAGAACTTTAGAGAGGAAGAAGGG